>KZ651637.1:81755-93109 GCA_001010745.2 Gerris buenoi
AAAAAATAAAAACGCAGCCTTTAGCACTTTCTCTTCTATCCTAATATTGTATTAAATATGTATATTTAATTGGAAGTGTAACTCTTAAATTGATCAAATTCTTTTGCATAAGAATACTGTAAACAAAAAAAAATCTCTATTATTTACACCGTACTTGACGTGTGTACAATAGAGTTTGTCGATTTTCGAACTAAAGTGAGGGCGACCCGCTCACGTTCTGGTTATACTGATGGTTTTATTAAACCTAGGAAATATTAATTGGGGAATACATAGAAGAGCTGATAAGCTGTAATACTGTAAAATCACAGGGGGCGTGATTTTTTTAAAAAGGCGGTGCAAATGCCGCCCGCGCGCCCGCCAGAAGGTTAAATAGCAATGTCAAACTTTACCAAACATAACAGTAAGGAAGAAATTAATTAGCCAATCACCTGAAATAATCCTCAACAAATAATCCTCACTAGTAAATTAACTATAATAATCCACATTGATAAGGTAAAATGGAAAACACTCTTTTGTCCACAAAACCACATTGTAAATTAGCAGTTAACATTAAAATGTAAATTTTATTATTTGTTTATATAAATGTACGTTTACAATTAAACAAATGTTAATTCGCTCAAATTAAATAGATAATAATATATTAGTTAATTAGATAATCAAAAAGTTTATAAATATATTTTTATGTTAATTAATATATAAATATTAAAATAAAGGTGAGAATATCGCTAATTTGTTCATTAGTACTTTAGGAATATAAACTTAATAAATACAAGACTAGAGTCAGTTATACATATGAAAAATAATTATTTATTTAACAGCTTGTTTACGAACTTCATAGTGAATAAATGAAATGAAAACAGTCATGAAAAATAAATTAGATAAAAAAAAACACAAAATAAAACTAATTACTATAACTAAGGGAAGAACAGTAAAAATAAGGTCAACACTTGAAAAGGCTTGTAAAGTAAAGGATTTTTTTCACCGAGTATATCCCAGTTAAGTGAGGGAGTAATTAAATTCTCAGGGTTTACTGTCATTCACAAAACCATTAACACTTATCCTCTCTTTTGTTTCAGTTGTTTTCTGCTTCTTTAAAAACAGAATGTTGTAAAAAGTGAGCGGGAAAATATTTATAGACGTCAAGTACGTACTCGTTTTACTTAAATTTCTCTCCTTATACTCAGTAACACACATATTTATGTGAATAAAATCAAATTTTTGCTGTTACGTTAACGTAGCGCCCAACAATCATAACGTTAGTATAGGATGAGAGACCGGCTACTTTAATCGTCCAATTGATGTGGTCATCAATGTGAAACATGTTTCATATCTCGGAGATACGCGTCTTTCGCACTGCGAGACCGAGCGAGATCGAGCAAAGCCGAGCCGAGTGAGTGCATATTCACGCTGCGCGCGTGACCGAGCTGAGCGGGTGCGTATTCACACTGCAAGCGGGTCCGAGCGATGCGAGACCATGGTTGATCGGCCGATTATCTAACAGTTAACCATTTGCAATGTGCAAACCTCGAGCAGCTATATTATTGCTACTTGATAATTCATGGTCCACAATTGGTATAAAGCGGATACGTAGTAGAGTTCAAGATATTAATCTTCAACGTGAACATGGAAAATTCCGCAATTTATATGAGGATCTACAGAGCGACGAAGAACACTTTTGGTGAAAGCGTTTTCATCAGTGGTCGACAACGCTTAGCTAAGAAACATGTTTGATACAACTTGTCTGGCTCGGCTCGGTCACGCTCGGCGTTGAATGAGAATAGCCTCATACTAATACATGTTTGTTTCGCAAGCGGAATCAGCCTTGCTCGGTCTTGCGCGCAATGTGAAAGCCGCCTTAAGAATTAGATACATCGTTATATAGTTGATCTATGATTCAGGAGAGTTGCGATATCGGCTAGTATCGGCTGTAGTTACTCGGCTACATCGGTTCCTCATGACTACTTATAAGCACTATTATATCACGATCCGTACTACTGCGTGTGATCACCGTGTTGAGACTCCCCTCTCTGGAATTATAATCGGGTTTTAGGTGTGTTGTGTGTTTGTGAGTAAATTCAAGATATCTGCAGACAATATAAGCACTAAAATTATACCTATAAAAAATTAGAATCCGTACTACTGCGTGTGATCGTCATCGATGGTGTGTTGCGAGTACTTGTGAATAAATGAAGAAATCTGTGGACAATATGAGCCCTTAAATAATCCCTCAAAACTAGGGGTGGAATTTTAAAAGGTAAACTTTTTTTATATATAATTGGAATGCGTCTTGTGGGATATCAAGTAAAAGAGGATACACCCTTAGTAAAAATATAGTAGTTTTAAGAGATCAAGTACGCTTAAGACAAACAGGCAATCGCATTATTGTATTCGACTCTTTGAAATAGAACATAAATATATCTGTTTTTCGAATACAAAACAAGAAATCTTTTAAATGGAATATATATCCGTTGTTCCTAAGAATTTTACTAGCTTCTTTAACTTTTTTTTAGTATAAATTTTAAATTTCTTAAAGGGAATTTAACCAAACTAGATAAGATTAATACATTCATATAATTTGTTTTAAGGGTATATTTGATTTACTTTCCGATTATTTTATTGCGATGTCCTCATGTACATTTTCTTTTAAAAATATCGGTAATTTTAAAACTAAATGGCTGCTAGAGCCCTCGAAAAATCATATATTTAGGTCACACACGCTGTCAAGCTCTACGCTGTAAGTTTGGAAACACCAAACAGAATTTTTAAAAAGGCCTATTTTATCATTTTGCATCACTAAAATGGGGAAAATACTCTCCTAAACTATATGCGTATATGGCAACACTGTAATGTAAAAGCAGGAAGATTAATTGAATTTTCTCCAAACCCAGCTAACTTTTAAATACAAGCGTACTTTTTGGTATTCATATTATTGTAAAATTAAGTTCAGACTATAGAAAATTATTTGAAAATAAAGTTTAACCAATTTTGTATGAAATAATTTAATTGGTTTGTAAAATTATTGTCTTTACATTTTTTAAATTAATTGTGGTAGTGGGAGAGTCTTTATGTAGATCGAGCTCCAATTCAGATGTTAGCCAATGTTTTGTTACATTATTTTTGTTCAGAAGTATTACCATCTCTACGTTCGTCTCTCGGAAGTGAATTTTTCATAAAATTCTCTCTTCCCTAGGTCCACGCAATTGTTTAGAATCGTTCATAAGATTTAAATAAACTAATCTGTTTATGCATAAAAACAATCCAACTAAATTTATCCTGCAGTACTGTTTAATTAATAAGAATAAATGCATAACAATCAATTAAAACTCTATTAACATGGAAGAAAACGAACTAGCATCTCTCCTAATTAGTTTCAAAGAATAAATGATAAATAATATTAAACGTGAAGTAAAAGAGTTAAGGGAATACATTTTTAAATCAATCGCCGTAATAAAAGGAAAACAAAATCTGCATGCGGTATCATAATTGAAGATAAAAAGAAAAGAATAGACTACCTGGAAAGGGAATTAAAGAAAAATAATTTAATCATAAATATGGTTTACCAGAAACGAAACCCAAAAATAAATTAGACCATGAAAACACGAGATTAAACCTTGTACATAGACCTCAACACTTGGGATTTAGATATTTTTCACAGATTGGGCATCCTGAACTCGAAAGACAGACCGATATGTACTAAACTTACAACTAGTCGAGCGAAATTAATCATACTTTGGAGCAAAAAAATGTCATAAGAACATAAGGAAACCCAGAAAAGAGATTATCCCCGAACTAATATAAATATGACAACAGGAAAAAAATGTAATGTAGATGCATGATAAGCAAATTATTATTAAAGACCATACTAAATCATGAAATGCAAGAGACGAAAAGGACGACAAGAAAAAGAAGGCTTGTAGTCCCCTTGGAGTGAATTCCATCTTCAAGAAGTTACACACATTACCGTCATACAACATTAGTCATCGTACTTATTTTAACTCTCTGACTCGTTGTAGCAATTACCATAGTCATTCTCTACTCAAAATCTATTTTGGAATGTTAGGACATACTGTAATTTTAAAAGTTTTATTGAAATGAATCGTTCATTTTTCCTCGAGTTGTTGGCTATTTGTGTGTCCTCCCAGTCACATACTCCGATAATACACTTTTCTCTTAAGCCATTTTTCGACGCATATCATTCTCATGCATTTATAGATAAATCTAGAGGAAGGGGTAGTGGGGGGAACGACAAGTTAACTCATATGATTGCTCTAAACAGATTATTTCTTTATTGCTGTTAAAACGTTTTAATCTAGAGATGACCTAATCTTAATTTCTTTTTATTACAAACCAGCGTTAGCACAGCCAACAGTCTTAGAAAATCTTTCCAAAGAGAACCCTAGTATCTTAGACTTGGTATGGAAAAATCTCTTCGCTTGCACTACAATTACGGACCTGAGAATTGTACACTCTGATCACGCCGCTTCTTTATTAACTTTTCACTGCAACTACGACCTCATTTGTGGAAACGAACAGTCACCTCTCCCAGATGTATTATCCTAAATACTTGTATTGCAAATGATCCAGTAAAAAGCCACAATCTAAGCTCCTTGTACTTTAACAGTCTAGACACCAAAGGAATTTCAATTAACATAGTCGATTCTATCAAAGCGGCCGCAGAACAAACAGGAATGTGCTCACAATTCACACCTCGGACCCGGCTTAGTGTTCCTCGTAAAGCTAATCCGCCTTGCTATATGGAAGAATGCCATTTCTTAAAAGCGAAGGCTTGGAAAGCTCTACATCATTGTAAAGAATCGAATTTCAGTAATGACATCATTGTCGTCTACAAAGTAGCGAAAAGAAATTTTAAGATTAAAGCTACCTCAGATAAGGTGTCTTTTCAAGAATTTCAACTAGATGCATTAATTAACATTAATCATTCTGCAGATTTTTTGAAAACAGTTTAAAAAATTGCCAAAATAAACTTATTTAANTAATATTCATTTTCTTGATTTCTCCTCTGGGTATAATTTTTCTTAATATGTATGCCATATTTTGACCAAGTTGAAGAATACAAAACCATTGTTTTGATATTTTAATGGAAAAAAAAAAAAATATATATATATATATATATATATTTTACAATATGCAAATATACATACTTTAATAAAATTATGAAATAAAAATTGTTTTGTAATACGGTAACTTTTATTATATGTGAGTTTCTCAAATGCGAATTTTTAAAGGGAGTCTATATCTTCTAGCATTGCATCCGGAAAATTGGAAGGGTAAAAAATACCTTTAATATAGAACTCGTATATATGCAGGAGCATGTTGAGAAAGAGGTGCTTATCTAGAGCCTGGAAGAAGTGGGCACCGTAAGTGGACCGGTGTAATGTGGGTATTTCGGTAGCTCGGTACAACTTCCTCTACGGTAAACTAAGGGTATGATAAGACAGGCGAGGGGAAAGTAGTATAATGAGTACGTTAACAGAAAAGAAGGAGGATTAAGCCTGGGTTCACAATAATCTACCATCTTCTTCTTCTTTATCCTTCTGACCACGTCTAACTCTATTGATTTTGGTTATATTTTTTTACTCTTTTTATTGGTTTAACATATTTCAATTGTTTCTTAAGAATTGAGTTTTTCTTTTTAGAGGTGGTTAGGCTCTACGGTAAACTAAGGGTATGATAAGACAGGCGAGGGGAAAGTAGTATAATGAGTACGTTAACAGAAAAGAAGGAGGATTAAGCCTGGGTTCACAATTATCTAATATCTTCTACTTCTTCATCCTTCTAGCCACGTCTATCTCTATTGATTTTGGTTATATTTTTTTTACTCTTTTTATTGTTTTAACATTTTTCTATTGTTTCGTAAGAATTGAGTTTTTCTTTTTAGAGGGTTTCAAAAGATTTTTTTTCTCTCTCTCTTTCAGGTTTATTTAACTCGGGTAATTTGCATTTCATTCCATGGAATATAGACAAGCAGCAGAGGAGGGGTTTAAACCGGAAGTCGCTCGAATTCGGTGTGAATAATAAACCTCTTTTTTTTACATTTGCTTCAACAGTCAATACAGGGTCGACTGACTTTTACCATTTCAAAAGTACAATTTTCAGGCAAATGATTACCTTGTAGGAATAATGATTAACAGGGCTTGTAGTAATTTGAAACAGTACAGCTAACGAATTAGTTTCTGTTATGCATGCATCGAAATCCGATATTGAAAAAAAATCTACTCCAATTTTTAAATTTTTGGTAGTTTTATTACTACGGAATTAATGAATATTGATTAATGAATATTGATAATTGTAATTTGGATTATTTAAAAAATCTACTATTTCAAAAGTAACATTTTTAGGCAAATGATTTCCTTGCAAGAATAATGATTAACAGCCTGTATTGTAGTAATTTGAAACAGTAACGATAACGAATTAGTTTATGTTATGCATCAAAATTGGACATTATGTTAACAAATCTGCTATTTTAAAAGAACAATTTTCAGGCAAATGATTGCCTTGTAGGAAGAAGAACAATTTTCAGGCAAATGATTGTCTTGTAGGAATAATGATTTAACAGCCTTGTAGTAATTTGAAACACTAACACTAATGATTTAGTTTCTGTTATGCATCAAAATCCGATATAATATAAACAAATTTTCACTTTATTGTCCACGGTCAATTGGTCTGGCATTAATTTATATTAATATGTGATGAATCTATACTTGTGTAAGTGGTCTTATTAAACCAGTTCCAGTGTTAAAATTAGAATTAGAATATTCTTTATTACGTAAAAAATAAAAAAAAAGTTGGAAATTAAATTAGATAATAGAATGTCACAGGTAATAAACTAATTAAATTAACATAAGCTCTTTTTAAAACTAATAAAATTTAGATACACGATAGCAAAAGTTTGAGATTTTTTTTTTAAATGCTTTTTAAATTGATTAATAGGTAGTTTTTTATTTGTTATTATTATTATTTTTTTTTTTTTTTTTTGAGGGTAATTTGTTAAAGCATTGCATGCCCATGTCATCTGGTGAGTATTTGTGTAGATTGGATCGGCAGCAAGGCAGAAATAAGTAGTCCTTATTGTTCGAATTGAAGTAGTGGATGACTGGAAATTTTGAAAAGTTTGATAGGTTCAAGTTTCAAGTCAACTGCCGACTTAAGCCGGTACTTGATTTACCTATAATAAATATTTCATGTACACATGTCTCGAATCATATATGTACTTCGTTATATGCAATTTCGTTTCATTCAGGCCATTTCCTCTACCACGCCTAAAGAAGTGAGGTCATGAAAGTAGAAAGAATGCTTTAAGAAGCGTTGAGTGGTATTACTAGGGATAGCATTTACGTTACTATTTGCTATTATAGTAAGTTTATTGGGGATTTCATAGAAATCCGACGCAAAACAGTCTCTAACTATAGAATTAGTTGAAGTAAGGAATATATTCTCTTAATTAAGACCTTGTGAATAAAGCCCTTCATTTTATACAGTCTTTCATTTTGTTATTAGTTGAATCTAAAGAGTTTCGTATAAAGGATGATTTTTTTAGTAGGTAGTAGTTCATTATTATGATTGCACTTTAAACGTCTATAATTTTTATCTAGACATGCATTCCCTAACTTATCATGATAATATCAAATTATGTTGCACGCACAATATTACCAGATTCTATTAATTCTCTTGTAATTCAAGGCTTCGATTTATTAGACCTAGGCTTTATTTTGGTGTTAGGTAAAGCAATATTAAAATTGGAGGAGAAAATATCGTGGAAAGCTTTAAATTTATTGTCAGCTCCTAACAGGAAAATACTTGAGACCAGCCCACTTTACCTGATATGAGTGTGAATAAAGTAGAGGCCAGATACCTCAAAATGTAAATTTGGTGGCCAGATACCTCAAAATGTAAATTTGGTGGCCAGATACCTCAAAATGTAAATTTAGTGGCCAGATACCTCGAATTTTAAATTTGGGCAAAATATGCATCATACATTCCTAATTGTTATAATATGTTTATACTAATGCGACAAGGATATATGGCCTCTTTTACACGGGCGCGGGCCCGCAGTGCCTTTTTACACGGTATACGGGCCCGCGCTCGCACCTGCATCAAACTACGTGTGAAAACATACAATAGAGATGAATGTCCAGTAATGAATAGTGCGGATGTGGGCCTGCATATAGCTATAGGGACCGGACGAGCAATTTGCCCGGACGCGGGTCCGGGTCCACATGCGCCGTGTAAAAGGATCTGTGTTTTTACTATGGTAATTCTTAATGCGGGTCCGCGTCCGCACCTAGCTGCGGGCAGGACCCACACCGTGTGAAAGGGGCCCAAGAAAATGGTAAAAATTTAATTAACTAAACTATCTACATTTCATGGAGTAAAATAGGGACTAGTGGCAAGGGGAACTAAAAATTTTAAATGATGTTATATTGCACAGTCAATTGCAAGCAAAGTCTTTTTTAATACAGCCTCACAAACATGCTCTTTGATAATCTTATGATAAAAAACAGAAGAAACATTTATGAAGAAGAGGAAGGAAGGTGTTAAGAAAACAAATTAATGCAGTAAGCAAACATGAGTGGATAATGAAGAATGAAAACGAATGATGACGAGAAAATAGGATCCGAACATAAAAGTTCGGGTTTTAAAACATAAAAGTAGGTTTATAATTGAAATTCTGAGATGGCTTGGCAACGTTTACAAGACGCCACTAAAGAGATTCTGATCTACAAGACAGCTGCTGGTAGAACTCTCATGTAGCCAGGCGACCGGAGAAGTTATGAAAGGCTATTAAAGCGAGGAAGATGTAGAGGCAACTTTGAAGATTGGGTGTACAAGTAAATTAAAAAATACTATTTACTTATTTTTATATAATATGTAAACTTTAAGTTATTGCAATTATCTAATATCTTCTACTTCTTCATCCTTCTAGCCACGTCTATCTCTATTGATTTTGGTTATATTTTTTTTACTCTTTTTATTGTTTTAACATTTTTCTATTGTTTCGTAAGAATTGAGTTTTTCTTTTTAGAGGGTTTCAAAAGATTTTTTTTCTCTCTCTCTTTCAGGTTTATTTAACTCGGGTAATTTGCATTTCATTCCATGGAATATAGACAAGCAGCAGAGGAGGGGTTTAAACCGGAAGTCGCTCGAATTCGGTGTGAATAATAAACCTCTTTTTTTTACATTTGCTTCAACAGTCAATACAGGGTCGACTGACTTTTACCATTTCAAAAGTACAATTTTCAGGCAAATGATTACCTTGTAGGAATAATGATTAACAGGGCTGTAGTAATTTGAAACAGTACAGCTAACGAATTAGTTTCTGTTATGCATGCATCGAAATCCGATATTGAAAAAAAATCTACTCCAATTTTTAAATTTTTGGTAGTTTTATTACTACGGAATTAATGAATATTGATTAATGAATATTGATAATTGTAATTTGGATTATTTAAAAAATCTACTATTTCAAAAGTAACATTTTTAGGCAAATGATTTCCTTGCAANATAATAATAATAATATAAATGTAAAATTCACTTAAAGCCACTTCAGTTATTATTGATTTCGCTGAACAATCACAAAAAATACAAATAAAATAATAATAAAAATATTTAATTAAATATTATTATTAATAATAATTTAAATAAACTGAGGTATATACACATTTAGTATAATATAAATTGATACAAATTATATTAAATGTTTGATTGATTATTGTTTAAACTCATTAATAATTAATAAGCTACGTTTCTAGTTCATTAGTTCACTGATGAATGGCACTGATCGATCTTCTGTCACTAATCAATAATTCTTCTCATTAGAGGTATTATTATTGAACTAACACTACCACGTGGTTAAATTTTATGTTTTTGTTTGTCAATGCGTTGAAAGTTAGTTACTAATACAGTTTTGTAAGGTGTATGTTTCATAGCGGGCTGATCCTTGACAAACACTCTCAGTATGTCCGTCGCTTAACCGTTTGTTACATTGAATTACTCTTGGTATAAATTAATTGTTCGATAGGACATCGAAAAAAGTGTAAATACGTGTATAACGATAAAATTTCGCCTCTGAATGTTATTATAATTTTGGCTCGATATCTTCCATAATTTTTCACGTAATTTGTTTTACATGTGTAATTCAATTTTTGGTAAAATTTCTGTTTCCGTCAGAGTGTTGAATTACGCGTACAATACCTTCTTTAAACAGTATTGTTTTTGGTAAATAGGTTTTGTATTCTTTAAGGAGTTCGTTATTTTGGAATAGTTTATTTGCGTTTTTGTATGTGTTAACAGTTATTTTTAATTTGTCAATTCCTAATTTTGTGATCTTATTTATGCCTTTAGATATGAACCCCAGTTTGCCATGGAGTAACTTTCCCATTGTCATCAGGTGTAAACGAGATTAACCATCAAAATATATAAAAGATAAATCAACTGTCTATGTGGTGGCCGAGGAAGGATTTTTTTAGAATTTTCAAGTCAATTTATTGCGTTTTGAGTCTCAATGATTTTCATATTTTTAGTTTTTTTAATTTTTTTTTTTTATAGCATTATCAACTAAATGAATCTGTTACCGAGCTCTTTTTTTCATAGTTTACAAGATCAATTGTGTGTTATTTCAATTAGATTTTTTCTGATACTAATTTCCTTTTAGCCGAGCCTAATTTGACTTACGTCATTTTATGAAACGACTATTTCGATTAAATTAAACTCTTATTAATTATGTAATCCATTTGTAATTATGTTGTATATCCTCAAAGTTTCTTTCTTTTTAGACGTTACCTGATAAAGCTTTCCTTTAGCCCAAGCCTAATCTGACGTCACCTTTATTGCGTCTTTTCTGACCCTTAATGTTTTGCAACTTAATTATTAATTATGCTCTTTATCCTTAAATTTGCTTATTTTAGTAGAATTATGCTGAAACTATTCTTTTTTAACTCCAAATCAACTCAACCTTGAAATAGGATACATTTATGAAAAGTATTCTGCAGTAGGAACTGTTTGTATTGATTTTACTGTAGAAGAACACCATTGTAAGAACACGACAGTATTATAAAAGAAATAAAGTGGTATTTTATTAAATTCTTTCTGGTAATGTTTTAGCATGAGATTCCCTGAAAAGAGAACCCTTTTAAAATTTGCATGTCCTACTTACTTATTTGGCGTAACTTGTTTTAGATTCTTTCTTTGTGAACCAAGATGATTAATTTTGAACTCTGCAAAGGTTTTCTAACGCTTTTCTAAAAGTACGAAATTCAAGTACGCTTTTCTAAAAGTACGCTATATACATATTTATCGCGGTTTTCTAAAAACAAGAAATATAGTTATCTATATAT
>KZ651637.1:98634-109050 GCA_001010745.2 Gerris buenoi
TGTGTGTGTGTGTTTGTGTCACAGTGGTTTAAATAGCCAAACTCTAGGAATTAATTTTGCATCTCAAAAGCAACTAACAAACAAAATGCATCTTTGCAAATCAATTCGAATAGATTTATGATAACCTATTTTATCTAAATAATGCCTAACTTTGCTTCAATTTTAATATATTAAATACAGATTTATTTCTATTCTCGAATTCAGAATTATATAACTATATATAATAAAAAAAATAAGTTATCGCATATTTAAGTTATTCAAAGAGCTCTAGAATATTGAATTAACTCTAGATAAAAAGTGGAATTATTAAAATATTTCAGATTTTCAATTATTTTTTATTTTTCAACAGATATTCTAGGGTTTCTCAACGATTTCAAGGTTCAAAAAAGTCTTTTATATTCTCAAGAATGTTATACTGAAGCCAAAAACATTTAGTAAAAATAACCGAATGTTGCTTACAAATTGGGCAAATTGAAATTTTGTGTTGAAAAAACGAGGTTATTCTTAACGAGGTTGTTCGATAAATTTTAAAATGGCGATGATTATGGCATTATATTTGCTGAATTAATTCCTAGAGTAATAACCATTAAGGACAGGGACACCGAGTATATTAATTAAGTTCTCGACAGTGTTAATAAGTAAAAGCCTATTTCGGGTTGTCGATATAAAGCTATAAACTATTCAATCCTCCCAAAATGTTAGTTTTTTATTTCAATTTTTCTTCAGATGTCTTAAACACAATCAGTAACAAACCAAATAAATTAGTTGCCACTTCGTATAAGCAGCTACCAATTTATATGGCGATGTTGGGTGTACACCGAGCGTAGAGCCCCTTTGCCAGAGTCGAAAATCGAACCCGGAACCTTTTATGTGATAAGCAAAAGCGATAGCAATGAGGTACAGAATAACCCCTTACATTATCTATTATAATTTTTGTGTTGTATTTCGAGAATCTTCTATCTTAAATAATTTATTTTACTTGCTACGGGTAAAGGAATTGTATGTGGTAGTAGTTAGTTAGTACCTTGTCCGCTAGATGATGATACCACTATCGTTTCATTTACGTTATAATTTATTATTACATAATATTATGCAATTATAAAGACAGTGACTTTTATTCCATATTTAATCTTTATGTAGTTTATATTCTCTTAAATGTTTTGAACTTTATGTGATTAATATCATTATTTTTTTTACTTTGTTACTTATAGTAGTTGTTTTTAATGTCTATAAATGAATCCTATAAATTGGACTGAAACCCGTGATAAAGAACGCTTTTGTGTGTTTGTATAAGTGTCTGCATAGTTTATATAACTATACCTAAAATTAGCAAGGATTTCGCAATGTCAGACAAGTTATCTATCAAAACTATGTATACCTATATAATGCACAACCGCTTCTAGACTACCTTCAATTCCTAGATTAACAGAACTTGTCTGCGAGATTGTAAAAATCCTGAAGAATAAATGGGATTGGTATATAATCCATAAAACTTCTATTTTTAAGTCTAATTTTGCCAAAAAAAAAAAAAAAAAAAATGTTTATTGGATTCTGACTCGAAATAGATGTAAAGATCAAAATCGAAGTGATCATAACATTACAGTAAATGAATAATGATACGTTCAAATTTATAATGATATGTTTGTGGCGTTTTTCTTCAAATTTTCACAAGCTTCATTAGATTCATATAAATCATTCCTAGTTAAAAAAAATAGACAAAAAAGAGCTTTTTATCGTATTAAATTTTAGTATAAGAACATCGGCTATGTTTTAGACTGATCTTATTAAATATGATCAATTCAATAAAATTAAAATAATGATTGTGTAGAATTATTTTTATACATAAATAAAATTAATATATTTCATGCATATTATAAAAATAACGAATAAGAAATAAAGAAGAAAAAACAAGCATAGGAAATTCGCATGCACTAATTATTTTATAATAATAAAAAAAAATAATTATTGTACAATATATTATAGGTATAACCTTTTTGGTATAAATATATCAACTAAAAAATAATGTTGAGGAGATATTTTTGTATATACATCCAAATATTATTCTCCAAATCAATCACTTACACTCTGACTGACTCAACACACTATCACGTTGAACCTATAATTCTATAACCAAGTAAAATGATTGAATTTGGTATAATAATTTGAAAAATATTGTAGCCAAAAAGGGATATTCTCAAATTTGTTTTCTTTGGCCAAACATGTGCTTTCAGCATGCACGAGTCGATTATCAATTTTATTTTGTTTTTTTTTATTTTTTTTGTTCATTTAGTCAAATGAACAAATTTGCTCAAGTATGTCAAATTAAAAAGTCCTTAAACAGATTTCTGTTGATTTTTAGAATTTTTTTTTTTTTTTGGAATCCAGCTAGTTTATAAATACATATTAGGATGGTATTAGAACTAGTTTTTCCTTATTTCGATCACAGTTTCTATCCGTATATCGATTAAACAGCAGAATATCGATTAAATTTTTCTTAATTTTTTAAAAAAACAAAAACTTTAAAAAATTAAAATTTAAAAAACGTAGTCTTAATTAGATTTAATCCTAAAACCTAAATTAACGTATACCGTACAATTTCATAGTCTTGTAAGGAAATGTGAGTAAAATAAAGATAATAGAAATTCTCAATGGTAGTGTTGTTAGCACTGCATTTTTGACATCGAAAACCTACAAAATTTCTTATTCGTATACTGAAAATTTGAACCTTTTCATTGGTAATCTACCAGATACAAATGACAAATAAATCAGGTTTTACTGGAGGTTTCCCATAAAATATGACAGTCGACTTCTAATGGACATGCTATGCATATGTTATAGATATCTTTTGTTATCTTGTTTGTCAGTTTTTAATTCTCTGGTCGATAAGTTTATTTCTGCATCTTTAGTAGTATGATTACTTTTTATTTTATTTGTAATTGTTCTATGTTAACTTACCGGTTCTCGTTTCCGTTGTTTTTGTCTTTGATTCTGTCGATGCTTGTGTTTTGTAGATAACCGGCTCTGTAAAATATACAGTGATTATTGGAGATGCTTGTATTTATTCTATAACGCTTTTTAGTATTTGATTCAAAATTTTATCAAGAGTATTTCGGTTTCAAAGACACGAAGGTTGTCTTGTAAGTGCAGATCGGCGTTTCAACCAAAACACAAACAAACAACCTCTGATGCATAATTTAATTAAGCGGATTTACAACAAAAAGTACCGAGACTTCAGATCAAAAAGTAAATTTTCGATCCTTTCTTTGGTATTCTCTTGACTACGTACTCAAAACAGTTTTAAAGTAATCTTTTTAAAAAAGTAAAAAACAAAAAAAACATTAAGGATAATGGTAATCCTCTAAATTCATTATTTGATTAAAAACAAGCTTATGTCTTAACTTTAAACAACAAAAAAGCATACATTTTATCATTAAAATGATGATATACTCCTCAAAAATTAGTTATTTAACGATAAAAAAAGAAAAAAAAAAAAAAAAATGCCACCATTGATTAAAAAATGCCTGTTCTGTCAATTTACTTACTGGGATTGGAATTGGACTTTTCGTTTTGTTTAAGGGTTAAGTTTACGCTTCGTTAAACGGGTTAAACTTAGGGGCAATTCCAAAGAGGGGAGAAATCAAGTTCGTCGACTCTATCGACAATTCTTTTTTACTGAAAAGATAAACTCAGTAGGATTCTGTGGAGTTTCGATTAAAAGGATCGATCAAATTTGCACAATTACGCACTCTAGCGATTTCCGGATCGACTTAGTTCTTTATAACTATCTAGCCGACGTATGTAAATCTATAAAGCACTTGTTGAGCATAACACTTGTTGAGTTCCTTTGATTCCCCTTGGATTTATAACATATAAGTCGCAATCAAGATGATACCCATTATAAAACTAAGACAATACACTTTCTTTCATCTTTCACTTGGGTTTAATTAGTGAATCAGTATTATAAAGTCTATATTTTAAAATATATTATCATAGCAATTCAACCAGCAAATTAACCACATTGAAAATGATATATTACAAGCAGCAAAACCAGCATTATTAGCATTTCTTTTTTAGTACAATGAACACGATTGGTATTTTACCATTGGAAATTAAGCTCCGAAAAAATATCATTTAAAATTCTTAAGAGCAGCGAAAAGAGAGAGTCGATCATTTTACTCAATAAAAAACAAGATAATATGGCGAAGTGTAGAGATAACCGACTATGTAAAATATACACTATTTTATTAGAGATAACAGTATTTATTCTATATAGCTATAAATGTATTTGTATCAAAATTTAACAAGTATTTTTAAATGAAATACACAAAAGTTTCCATGTGTGTGCAGATAAGTTTCAGCCAAAACACAGACTATACAATCACTAATCCATCTATAAAACTAAACAGCCACTGACAATTCTTTAAAAATATTACACATCGCTTAGCTAGTCAATTTCAATTGCTGTGATGATGTTCGAAATTGGTTGTTATTAGTGAGATTTTTGTTGAGCTTTCACATGGTGAATAAATCTCAAAATTAGGTGATACTTTTATGTTTATTGTATAAAAGCAAGATATTAGAGCAAATGAAGAATCGCATTATGGGGTCAATGGAAGTTTTTTAGTGAAATTACACATCGCTTAGCTAGTCAATTTCATTCGCTGTGATGTTCGAAATAGGTTGTTTTTAGCGAGATTCTGTTAAATTACACATTGCTTAGCTGGTTTAAGATATGATCATTCTATGAAGAACAAGCTTATGTGGCAAAGTTAACTGCTTGTATTTGGTAGATAACTGGCTCAGTAAATACTATAGTTATTAAAGATTCATGTATTTATAGTGAATGACAATCAAAGTTAGGTAAAAATTATAAGCTTATAGTATAAAAAAATACAAATAAGCGAAATGTAAATAAATGATCAATTAATGTGGTCAACGCAAGTTGTTACTTATATAATATTATATGTTGCTAATGCTGGTCAATTCTATTTTATTTACTTTTACTGTATTCAAAATAGGTTGAACCAATTGAGAATTTGTTTAACTACTTATAGTCAATAAAACAAATAAATATTATTAAACTTACTAACGGATTAAAAAATGATCCTTATTATAAAAAAAAGTAAAACCACATTTACCAAAATTTCATCAGCGACCAACAAAAGAGTTCTGGCAAACATTAATATGGTTTTTGGTTCAGGGTTTCACCATGTTTACTATGTATATGTTCTACAAATATTTAAAGGAAAAACCTAAATAATTTTAAACAATTCCCACCAATATATTTCTTAGTGGATTACTCTAATAAAATTTTAGAGTTACACTTACCGTAGCGTAAGCTATGATCGTACAACTAGTAAATTAGAATTAAAAAAACTTCTTCATGCTTTAGATGCCAGAAATCTAGTATTAATAGATTATTTTAATATAGTATTATTTCGTTACACTGAAAGTAGCGCTTATAGTGCAACAAAATATATTTACACTGAAAGTCTTACGAGAAGCAAATTGATATCAAAAGCTGTTTTTTAATTTTTTTTTTAAGGCAAAGTAAGTTTTGAATTTTACCCTTGAACTTTTTGCTACAAACCTTTCTCAACGTAATCAAAGAAAAAATTATAAACTTTTACGTTTTGTACTTTACACTAGTATATATATCTACCATTAAGAACAAAAATATTAAAGTTGAAAGATATACGAAAAGCGCATGAGTATTAAGCGCTTAGAATAGAGCGTTCATATAAGAAAAATAAAGATGAAATAGAAAAAAAATAGAAGTAAATGCAAGTATAAAAAAGAGACATATTTACACTACTTATAAAATAATTGAAGAATAACTAAAAATAAAAAGCAAGAAAATTATAATTTATATTATTTAAGATAGAAAAACAGTTTTTGCCAACAACTTTTTTCCCCCTTTTTTTTTTACCTCCCTCACCCTTTAAGGGATGGAATTTTGAAATATTGTCTTTCCAATAGCTGCTAACGTCCCTTTTGGGAAAGTCTCCTTTTGAGCATGTTAGCTAAAGAGAAGGCTTTTCCAATAATTTAACTTCCTAGCTTGAACACACACTTATCATCCGTCCCCTTTTTTTCCTCCTGTCACCCCTTAAGAGTTTAAATCCAAAATTATGTATGCTATTTTCCAAATGCCTCATATTGAATTATCCGATCCAAGTTTAAACTCATTTCCTTTACGGAAATTTATTAAAGTTTGAGTATAAGCTTCAGGTATTACTATGTATATTCGATATACATACAAAATATGTAGGTGTATCATTAATTTAATATCTGTTTTATTCTATAATTATTAATATTTTATAAAGCAAGTTGAAAAATTTGTAATAAAAAATAAAATAAATGAAGAAAATAATAATTCTTCAAAGCAAATATGTTGTTATTTAAAATAAATAATCTCAAAAAACAAATCTTATAAAAAACTAAAATTACTAAATTTGTTATACACTGTTAAGAACATAATATCTAAAATTACAATCTAAATACAGCTTTACATACTAAGATAATAAATCTCTATATTATTTTGAAGAACAGAAATTATACAAACAAACGTCTATTAAGTCAAAGAATGCTATATATTATATTAACTAAATAGATGTAATCAGCTTTAGGAAAACAATGATAAGTATATACTCGTATACATGAAGAAGATTTCTAAAAAGGTATAATTAAAAAAGTTACAAAGGAATGTTAACAAGCGTTATTGTAAACATTAATAAAAACAAAATAATATACTTTCATACTTAAAATTAATCTTTTGTGATATAAATCACCTAAAATATGTTTTAAATCGTGTTAAGCACACACTTCATTTAATATGTATAAAGTTATATAAATAATTTAAATAATGGAATTTATAAAAGATAATATAGTTAAATGAAGAATAAAAAATACAGTTGGTTATCATATTCATGTATTTATATTTTCCTTTGAATAATAATTCAAGTTATTATTCGTTTTAATGAAATAATTTTTTGTTTATTTCATACATAAACTGAAGGAGAATGTAGAAAAATGTTAATGTTATATGAAAATCAGACTTATTTATATTCGAGTGATTGATGTATAGACTAATATTTAGTTATTTTAAACATAATATACATAAAATAGGTCAGGGTAAGAAATGTTGGACATATCTACATTTGTAGGGTACGTAGGCGAAAAAGGAGGATCTAATACATTTCTACGTTTGTATTTCTGTCTTTAGCTACTGATCTCCGAATACATACGACACCAAAATTTGAAACTTTCTGTTTATGATAGGAGTAATAACCAGAAAAATGAAAAATTTTAGGGTTTCAAAAAAGCCCAAAAATATCATCTCTCTAAAGACAAGGGATTAAGTTTAAGGGCTTGATTTGTGTTTTAATAGAAATAGGCGTTGTAGGATGCTAAATAGAACTATCAAAAGAAAAGAGAATCTAGAGATAAAACACAATTTAGAACTTAAAGTTAATTGTCCAAAAATAAACCGAGCCAAAACAAAACTTGTAATAAGATTTGTATGATGACATCAACAGAAATGACTCCAGTATTATTCAATCCATATGGATTGTGGACTCACAATCCATTCAGTCGAGCTACTCGTTGTATAACTAGGTTTTCTAGTTAAAGCCCATTCAGTGAACCAAAGGAAATATTGATAGGAAATGGATAAGCTATAAAAGCTCTTGGTACAGTTCACACAAATGTAAGTTTCAATATAGGCAAAAGGATATATATTATTTATTAATATATTAAGAAAACTTGAATATATTTGGTATGCTCTAGTTGCAGGGTTTAATTTATCCTCAATGCCTTCAGTAGTATTAAAAAACTACACAGTGAGAATGAATGGACAAGTAGGTATGTAAAATACAGGAAAGAGGAAGTTCAAGCTATTGTAATTTTTCAAGATTAGCAAAACACATGGGTTCATATCCAAGAGATCCAAGTGCAGAGACAGCTGCAGTGTATCATGCGAATACTATTTTGGTTTGGCGTGAAATACAATGTCATCAGATCAATAAAATAATTTCTAACAATTTACTCCTAAAATGGTGTTTGGTAAAGACAGCAATGAGTTTTGTGAATCATGTGTGGAAAGAAAATAACACAGATCTATATTTAGTTCAGGGAACAAAGTCAATGAGGAGAAAAACCTGGTGAAATTATCTCAGATGATGTTTGTGGGGTGTAATACTAGTAAGATCACAAAAAATTTATTTCTTAGTTTGGATCAGTTTATTTTGTAAATGAAAAAATCTCTTGATTTTAATTTTATTCAACAGTTCTTTGCAGTGGTTAGAGCAGAACACACTATCAAGCAATTGATAACTTATGGAGGAAAAGCATTCAACAATGCAGGTCATAAACATCTAATGGAAGAAGCAGGAAAGACGTTGCCCTATACTCCAAAACAAGATAGTGCTGCAAAACTAGAAAGTAACACTCTAGTAGAGACAGCTAAAACGATGTTACACGCAATAAATCTACCGGGCAGAAGCCGTGAACACAGCTGTATATGTTCTAAATAGATCAGCTCCGACTTAAAAATAAATCTCCGAATTTTGGGAAGGCCCAAAAAGCGTTGTAAAACATCTGAAAGTTCTAGGTGTAGAATGCTTTGTGCATATCACAAAACAAAAATAACAAATTAATGAAGGGTGTTTTAGTAGGATACTGTGGCACCAAAGATGAGTACAGACTTTGGGTAGTAAACTAAGTCTCTATTTCAAAATGGAACTGTTGTGTTCAAACCTGAGTATGAATCTGATTGGTCGACTGAAAATGCGAATGCACAGTCGCGTTTAATTACAGAGTTGTTAAAAGCAAGGCAAACAATGTTAAAACAGGAATTGAAACTGTAGAAAATTAGCTATCCGTTGCAGAAATTGAGATGCCAGCTATACAAGGATTTCAAGACTTTATAAGGAATCTAATGGAGAAGGTGGAAATGATACTACTAATGCATCAAATACCTCAGAGGACACTGCTACTTTTGATAATGATTGCAGTTTACAGGAAACAGGAAATTCAGATTATATTTTTATTTTTGGACTACTAAAATAAATTTTATTGGCCTTACCTTAAGGGTAAGGCAACTCGAAGAGAAAGTTAATAGTTAGCAATAGAATTATAGAACACTTGTGACACTTACACCAATAAGTGATTGGTGCTTTTTATACTACAAATAAAAATGTATTGATTTAAAAAAGCAATTAAATATATCTGGATAATTCAATGTTACGTCTCAGGAGCTGCTCCTAAACTATCAAAAGAAGAGGAAATTTCGACATGGAAAGAAAAAGTTCTGAATGCCAAGGCTGACCTAATACTTATTATTTCGCCGTCGGAAAAACAGACAAAAAAACTGTCGAAAGTCAAAAGACATTCTTTCTAAAATATTTCGATATAAAGGGCCTGCTCGTAAAGCAACACTTCTAAAACATTATTAATTATGCACAAAATGAGTGAACCAGACGAGGTCATGAATCACCTCAACGATCTAACTGACACCGTCGGCAAGGTAGCAGAGATGAACATCGCAATCCAAACTGATTTACTGAGCATAATGATGCTGTACTCTCTCCTAAATTCATACGATAATAATTTCAAAGTCACGGTAGAATCAAGAGCTGTCATCAACTGAAATCATCTAACTGTCAATCAAATGTCATCAACTAGAATCCCCAACTGTCATCCTCTGAATATCTCAAAAAAATATTGAAGAACATGAAGCCAGAAACAAGGGCAATGTGTCAAATTCAAAAGGTGAATTTTTTTCACAAAAATAAAAATACTGTGTCAAAATGTATGCTGTCAACGCAACCAGCGTCAAAATTGGTCTAAACAAAAAGAAAATGAAAATCATAAACTTTAAACACGTGAAAATGAATATAGCAATTATGACACATTTCAAATGAAAATCCTCATATCAAATCGAAAAATAATCTAAAATTTAAAAATAAAAATGATCGAAACTGTCAAGATAAAAAGAAAAATAGTGGAACGTATACATATAACATTGAAGAATGTTTATCTTCGAACAAACAAATAAATAAAAATAAAAATGTTTGGTGTTTAGATAGCGGTAGCACATCGCATATGTGTTCCGATAAAACTAGATTTGAACAATTAAATGAAAACATATCTGGACAATTAAAACTAGCATCCAAAGACAGTTCGGCACAAATTAAAGGATCAGGACATGTTAAATTCGAAGCTATAGACCCGAGAGACAGCAACGGAACAACAACCCTTCTGAATACTCTACTAGTACCAAATTTAACGACTAATCTTATATCTGTCGGGAAAATGACCGAAAAAGGACTCATAGTTACATTCACTAAAAACGTCGCCGTAGCTAAAGAGAGAAATGGTCAGGTAATTCTTAGAGCACGGAAATCTGAAAATGGT
>KZ651637.1:120884-132199 GCA_001010745.2 Gerris buenoi
AAATGTTTGGAATGTTTTTGCATTATTAATTAACTTATAATTATTGTTTGTTGTTATTTTAGATTAATTAAAGATTGATAATGACCTTAAAATAGGGTCGAAACGTCTCTTAATGAAGAATTAAGTGTTTTTATATAACTATCACACCTTAATCATCCATCAATTTATTATTTAAGAATCAATAAAATCTAACTTAGAGGGGGAAGTAGGTGGAAGATTGGCGTTTTTTCAACATATAGAACTCATGTAGATTAGATCAATGATGTACATAACTCCAAAACAATTTGGACATTGGCCCTTTTATTTCCAAGGTACAGATTTAAAAATAATCATTATACGTGTATGTAGTTTAAAAACACTAAATAATTTAATCATTACACCTGCACTTGAATTTTATTAAAATTAGCGTTCATATTCACATATATATTATTAATATTAGGTTAGTATTAGTTAAATAGGTTATAAATATTAGTAATTAAGGTTAAATTAGTAGTATAAGGTTAATATTTGTTATATAGATTATAAAACGTGCTTTTTAAGAGTGAGAGCTAATGTAAGAAGGGCAACTTAAAACACTTCAAAATTCTGAAACGTGCTTTTTAAGAGTGAGAGCTAATGTAAGAAGGGCAACTTAAAACACTTCAAAATTCTGAAACGTGCTTTTTAAGATTAAAAGCTAATATAAAACGTCCCTGAACACTGAAATCGCCAAAACATTAGTTTAAAAAGTTCATTAATACAAAATCTATATCAAGGAATATGATCATTTTTAAAAAAGTGATTTTAATAATTGAGACCAAAGGTGAATAGTTGTTCTAAAACATCTAAGATTTAAACCAATAAATTTTAATTTCACTAGAACTAATTAATAAAATGTGCATATAAAATTTAAGGAAGCTAATAATAGAAATTAGTGCAAGTTGTTTTTCAACTCAACAATTTTTAAATATTAAACCTATATTTAGATGAAAAAAATGTAAAAAAAACATGCTTTTCAAGATTCATTGCCATCTCATAGTCTAAGTTTAGACTTTGAACGACAATGTGTCTTTAGAAAACAGCGTCTTGTCTTGCCGTGGCAGCCTTCCAACACTCAGACTTTAATAGCTTTTCTAGTTCTGCAGCATCAAACTAGTTCTGGGCATTGCAACTCCTAAAATATTCCACTTCAATTGTTTTGNTTTTGAAGCCCCTAAGCCCCCTTAAAATAGTTGTATTTATATAAAAAAAACTTTATTTTTTCTATAATAATTAGTTTCATCTTAAATCAAATTATAATTACTATTTACAACGACAGGCATACAGATAAAAATAGACTTCAGCGCCGCGATTCGAACCAGGATTTCAATATAGGAGGCCCCTGGACCAGGGGCCCTGGTTCGAATCCTGGCGCTGAAGTCTATTTTCCTCTGTCTGTCTCCCGTTTTAAATAGTAATTAAAATTTGACTTTTAATTAAAATTTAAACTTTTCTTAGTATGAATACTACCAAAAAAAAATAAAAATTTAATTTTTAATTAGTTTCGTAAATATCAAGGAAATGGTGTTATTGCAAATATGTAGTTGGTGAATCATTCTTAACCACTAATAAATCCTCAAATATACGGTTTATTATTTTAGAAGAATGTGTTTTGCATCACTGATGTTAAAAATGTAAGTATTTGACTATTATTTTATTAACAAGAACTAATTTGAGTATATGTGAGAATATATATGACATGAACGTTCATTTTGATACCTACTACTGTTATAATAAGTGTTTTTAAAGAATGTGTCGTGCTGATATCAGTGGTCATTGAACACTTTAAATATGTAACTTTTAACTCTTTATAATTATTGTGCGTATGCAAGTGATAGTGCAAATTAAGCAAATTCCTCAATAAACTAATAATAATTGTTTGCCTAAATCATCTATATAATATATTTAATATAATATAATTTCCGCTTTATATGGAAGAACTATTTTATATATAATGTTAGACCTGGAATAGATGACACAGGGTTGGAGTGGACTTCATCAGCTGGGATAAACTGTATAAATGACTTCCATAACCGTATGGTCACGTTAAAGTTTTATATAATCTATTTTATATAAAATGAAGTATCCGTTTTTTAATTGGCGCCACAGCCCGTGAAGGTCTTAGGCCTTGATTGGATTACACAGGGTTGGCGTGTCACTCCATCAGCTGGTATAAACCGTATAATGCCATTCGTAACCGGATATAATGCCTATAACCACAATTCCTAAAGTGGTTCTAGCATCTTCCCAAACACGGAATTACAATAATAAATATAATTTGATAAACGGTTGTTTTTGAGTTAGAATGTTAAAATTTTTAAACAATATTTATAAGTACATTCCGTAAATAAGTCCTTTTACCCGGTGTTCAGTGCTTATGTGAATTGCCATTTGTTGTTGTTCGCCAGTTGCGAATGCCATTTGTGAGAGTTATTATAAAGCTGATGGAGCGACATACTAACCGCGTGTCATACATTAAATCATTTATATAATAATATTAATAACAACAACAATAATAATACTAATACTAATAATAATAATAATAATATTTAATAATAATAATAATATTAGATTTGTACTTGAAGCACAAGCATCATCCATGAAATTAATAATAGATTTGTACTTGAAGCACAAGCATCATCCATGTAGTTGTATAAGCCCTTTAGCTGGCCTAGGCCCTCCACGGGCTGTTAACCAACGGAGTTAATTAGTTAGATAGTAACCGGACGGATGCCACTTTACTAAGTATTAACCTATCTATATCCCTATTCTGCGTGATCACCGAGAGTAAACTCTTGAGTATGCTTCCTCTTCTGTTTTTAATACTTAAATAGAGTATATAACTTTAGGATTGGTTTCAAAACAAATCAGAGTGTATGTACGTAAATATTTACCAAAGTTTGGATTAAGGTTGGATCGTAAATAATTACTAAACTGCAGTGAGCAACTAATTTTCAAAATTTCTGATGGAATGTTTCTTGATATTATTTTGTAACAGTAAGCATTGCACAGCACCCATATCAGGCAAAATGATAAAAAAAAAAAAAATCATATGCCTGACTTAATTTAAGTTTTTTTTTTTTTTTTTTATTTTTTTTTTAAATTTGTAAAATACAAATTATTATTAAACTATTATCGTTCCGTTTACAAACGGTTTAAAGTTTTACTTAATCTAAAAGATATTCTTGTGTTTTCATGTAACAGTTATTTTCTGCAGTTAATATAATATGAATATGAAATATTATGCAATCCATAGACAAAAGTTCTATTTTAAAATGTCGAATATTTTTTTTTTAATTATTTTTTTTTTTTTTTAATTGTTAGATATTTCTTCCAATCCTATAACTTTATTATTGTTTTAATAAATCTTTAGATTTCTTCCTAACAATGTAAGAGTAAAAATGCAAAAATTAAAATAGAAATCAGTCTGTCAATATCGTATTTCTCTTTCATTACTTAAAAATTATAATTTCCACTTTATAAACTGCAGTCTCTTTATATATATTTTTGTTTTGGGTCTAGTGGTGTGTTATATTTTTGGGTTAGGAAGTGTTGGTTTCTATATTTATATTTTCTTAAAAAAATGTAAAATAGAGGTCGAACGTCTAAGGGAAATGGCTTGTTAAAAACGTAGCTAACGTAATTAACGTAGCTTGTTAATTAACATGTCGTTAATTTAAATTAAAATTTAGTTAAATATTTACATAATAATTATTTACATTTTATTATTATTAATTTAAGATTTTCTCTGACACAATCAAATTTTAGCAATAATTACAAAGTTAAAAAGGCTAAACACCCTTGAATAAGTATATGTTTACTAAAAATTATGTGTTTATCATGAATGTATTTCCGATTTATGAATTGACATTAAATGAATTAGAAAATATATGGCTGATAGAGCCATACTATACATTTTTTTTAAGGAAAGGTCTCTTTTGAGATATATTGATAACTACTGTCCCTATAACTTCCTAAAGAGATATAATCTAACTTGTATTACAGTAGGCTATTTTATCTTTTATATGCCACAAGAGTAAGTAAAAAAAATATGTATACATTATATAATAATATCATTGAAATTAAAAATGCAGAGTTAGGACTATTAATAACTTATTAAGATAACCAAATGGCGTGAGCATGTGAATTCAATTACCTATTGTATGTAAGCTCTTTCACGTATTATATCGATCCCTTGTTGTAGTTCCAATTAACGTGTCTATTTGGTCTACATATGCGAATAATTAATAGAGACTTGATGGGTCGGATCCCTAGTGAACCAGGTTCCAAACAAAAAGGTCACAAATGACTGGTTCTTGATTGAATGGGTCATAAACATGGCTATTGGACGCATTTATTCATTGTCCTTCTTGATCAATTATCAAGAGCGGAATATGCAAAAACGTTCCCATGGGAGGAATAGGGTACAAGAAATGGGGGAGGTAAAAAAGTAAGGTTAAAAAGTTATCATGGTCTATAAAAGGAACGGCGTACTGTATAAAGAACCGATCAATCAATTAAACGATTTAGGTCTAAACACTTTCCCAATGTGAGTAATCCCAACTGTGCTTGGTGTTCATGATAAGGTGGTGACTAAAATTACATTTGTCTGTTAAGCAACAGACTCAGCAATTTATCTATGTAGGTATATAAGGTAAAAAAGTAATATTACCTGCTTCCCGGTGAATGCTTCATTAACGCTGAAGTGTTCCCGGTTCAAGATTGTAAAAGTGAAGTCAACATATACCCGCATTGCCAAAGAAGTCGATCGCCATACCAAATAAACGCCTAATACCTTATCAGTCCTGGAAAATGTTATTGCCCATCTGAAACATTGTAAAACATTGTAAAACATTATTATTGTTACCGACTTCTCCATTCGACTTTATCTGTTACAAATATGTCAATGGGGATTCTCTCGGAAAAAGAGAGAGAACCTTAATGTCTACTGTCTTGTTCTACTGCCGATACTCGTATTTTAGAGGTATAATAAAGCTGACACGAGGTCGATTCATCAAAAGAGAAAAACGTCTTCTATAAAATTGGCCCTTATACCAACTCCGGCTCCCTCATTTTTTATGTTTTGCACCGGATTTACAATACATTGTAGTATAGGTAACAAATTCATTTCCCCTTATATAAACGTTAAACTATTAGTTAAGGGCACTATTATTTTTACACATTCTTCGGTGTCAATAGATTGCTTAAGCCATTCTTTCCCCTATTTGTCAGTAAAAACAACAAAGAAAAGCATCTTTATACAAAGAAATAATAAATTAATATGTAATACTGACCGGTGGTGTCCGCATGTGAATTCCTTACTCGCAACGTCACGCTCTAAGTCCCGCGTGACGCTCCGAGTTACTATGAACGTGAAGACATGGCTTTCGCCTCTGTCAGCCGCTCTAACGAAGCGATATAGAAGGGCCATGATGACCCTTCTATAGGCCGAAGCCCGCCTACAGAGTGGTGTTCCTGTAACAAAATAATGAGAACCTTCGTCAAGCTCGTAAGACAAAAGACAGAACAAAGCGTATTAGGATTAATGGATCTATCCGATTGTCTATGGAGATTCAAAGGTCCGATATTTAAGGAAATTAAATTGAAAGAGATAGAGAAAGGATGAAATAGGAGAGGATGAAACAGTATTATAGAGAGTATGAAACAGAAGAAGATGAGAATAAAAGAAGGCAGACAGTATTAAAGTTGCCAGAAGAGGGTAAATCAACTTTAGATAGTTCGAATGAATAGGAGAGTGGAATATCGTGAAGACTCTTGTTCGGCTGTTTAATGTAAATATCGCACTCTATTTATCAAGCTCAACATTGAATATGACCGAAAATAATGTGAACATGAAATAAGGCAATTGGCAGAGTAGAATTATAAAATTATAATAAGAAATTAAGAGAATAAAAATCATAAGGAAAAATACGATAGAAAAATAGAGTGTAAAATTATTAACATAAACAGAATGGGGTAGCAGGATTATAAAACATGAACATAAAATTTATGTTCAAGAATAAACTTGTAAAATCATCCTATCAAGGTACGACTTACGATACGTTAAAAAACAGTAAACTACAAAAATAAATTTCTAAATATTAAAAATGCCAGGGAAAAAGACGGTAAATTGCAATTAGAAGATTTATTCTAAAAATAGTGAAAGGTGTGACAAAGCTTTAATAGAAGGGATTAGTTATGAAAAATAAATGTAAAATAATAAGAAGAGTTTTGAATTTTTAATGAAATAAAAAAAATAAATAAATAAAATTATGAGACTAGAAAATTTACTTCGCTAAAATAGGGTCTTAAAAGAATAAAAGGTTTCTATATTTTGTATAGTCCCTATAGCAGTTTTCTCCGTAGTTAGAATTAGAATATCATGAGAAAATTATGAGGCACTATACAGTGTTGCACCGAGGGACAGCAGGCCAAGAGAGACTGGGTCTGTTGCTCCCAGGGGGTTGGCAAATCAGGAGCAACCTCCTAAGACAGTACTATCCAGGATATAAAGTCCCTGTTATACAATAAATAGTCACTGTCATTGTATTATGAATTATAGAGAACTCGAGTCTAAGTGATTTTGAGGAAAATTAAGGGGCTTTCCTCATCTTCTTTTGTAAGTATTCCTTTTTTTTTCTTCCATTTCTTGTAATCCTGAATAGTTTATTTGTAGAAAATTTATAATAAGAATAAAAGAATTTCTTAACGTAGCTTTTATCAAAGTTTCATAGTATTAAATGTAAATTAAGGAACGAATAATAATTTTGAGCTTGAATGTGCATTGGATAGGATTCCGTTTACTAAACAGTTTTACTAAGTACAATTTATAAAAAATGTGAATTATCTAGGTGACTTCTGCGACTAGTAATATCTATCATAATACTTTTTCCTTAGATGTAACACTAATGCTTACACGAACAAAATATAGTTACAATATATGATATTTTGTAAGAATGATTCTCAAAAGAAAATTACATTTCTTTCTTATCTTACAATGACAATGAAGTGAAAAATTATTATTGAGATAAAATCTAAATATTAATGCATTAATAATAATGATTACTTTTTGAGTTAAACGTAGTGTCATCATTTTAATTTAAGGTTTCTATTTATGGCTAGTAATTGCTCAAATTCACATTATCGGAAATTCAAGGCTACTATAAAGGGATCTTTATCGTTTAGACTCTAGATGTAATATACTGGGACTGGATATATAACCGACAAGTTTCCGATTGATTTATGGCGAGATTATTTCGAGTTAATGATCTAAGATTTAATACATAGATATACCGTTGTCATAGTCAATATGAAGTACTTCGATTATTTACCTATTGCCCACATGGTAAACTTACAGATTATCAACCACATTGGTGGTATCCCACCTAGTATTATTTATTATATATTACCCATTTTTCTCCCAGCCATATTATTCTCACACAAACTGAGCATTAACCTTGTTTAACTATTAGGTAGACTTCCTTAGTGGGACTCATTATGATTTTCTAGTTCTTCCAGTGGTAACCATGTCATGCAAGGTTTAAGTATCAAATTTAAATTTTGACATAACCCTGCAATGGAGTTAAACCCTAAAAACGTGGTCATCACCGTTAAACCTAGAATTTCATTATAACCCTGTTAATAAGCACCCAAAAAGTTTCATAAACTGTGAAAATGATCAATAAACTTTTCAAAATCATATATTATGCAGAATATTTGGTATTTTTATTTGCCAATATATGATTATAAGTTAAATACACCGAATTGCCAAATTTGGCATATCGACTGCGTCAATATTTTCTCGGTAGCTCGTATAGTAGCTCCTATAAAAAGAATGTATAAAGGTCATCTGGCGTGGTTACAACTTAAATGATGACCACAGGTCTAAATTTAGTTCCACCAGCATCACCATATAAATGGGTAGCTGCTAATGTGAAGATATGACTAACTGGTCGTGAATGACAATCAAATGAGTTTATGCAGCTTTGGGAGCGAAACAGTTTCCCCATGTCATCCATTACATATATTGCTATACAAGCCCTTTGACAGGCTTAGGCCTTTCAAGGTATGTTGCACCACAGAGTTAGTTTTGAATCACACATTATGATTTAATGAACTTTTTTTCATTGGAATGTGGACAATTTTTTAAATTTTGTATTAATATAATACTTAAATGAATTGATTAGCGAGTAATATTACTTAGTTATTGAAGCAATATGCTACATAAAATTGACAAGAAAGATATTTATTAAATAATATGAGTTTCAAAGACCGCTTCCTTAGAAGTGAATTACAATGAATCAAAATTTGCGTGGTTGACCAAAACTCGATTAAAGTCAGCCCGGCATTTAATCTCGAAGCAGGTTATTAATTGCACGACCGAAGCAATTAAATAAGTTCATTATTATCAATTATGTTTGACAAAAAATGCACTCCCAAAGAATAGTTCTAATAGTGAATAAGCAGTTTGATACTGATAACAAAATATTATTGAAGTATTTTATAAAATGAGATAAAAATATAGAAAACTAATTGTAAAAAAATGTAGAAAACTAATTTAACTAAATTTAAGTGACATGTAGAGGTTAAAATATGCTATTAGTAAACTGGTATCAACTTTGTGGGTCCACGAGAAATGCGAAACTTCATTATTGCAGTAGGTTGCTGCAAGTTCATTAGTTCTCAAAAGCTGGTTCAAATTCAAGTTCCCTCATAAGTTCAAATAAACCTGGATTTAAAGAATTAATTCCAGGAGTTAGAATAAGGATTTAATTTTGGTCTGAGGCGGAGTAATAAAAAGAAACAATCACTTCAAAGCCTTAAGCTAAAACAAAGTTAACCTGAGGGTGGTACAGATCGAATTTACAGGATTTAAATAACGCTCTAACCTTTTGTCATTTAAAACGTTATTCTGTATTTCCTGTTTAACGTTATTTCCGCCTTGAGTTAACAACAATTTTTCATAAGAGTGGGAATCTTTTAGTTCAAACCAAATAAAGAGGTTTGAAGCTAAACCCACAGTGTCCAATACATAATAAAGCATGTGGATGAGTAAACTCTAAGTTGAAACTGAGAGTCGTAAATGAATCTATTACTCACTTAATGCATGTAGGATCAAACTTTTTGTTACTTCTGTCCCAATAAGTCTGCGTTAGTATACAACAGGAGTATTAGAAACTTTGTATTTAATGAAATATCGACCGACGCTGTGGAAAATAAGTGATATATTGGATTTTGGACAGAGTTTCCAACTAAACTCCTACAACTTATGTAATTTTTCTCTCTGATTGACTCGAATGAAAATATGTGTGACATAATGTTTAAAATGAATGGAATATATATATTAAACGTTAAAGAAAAAGAAGATAGAAGAAGATGTTTCTCGACTCCTTACATTTCAGGAAGAAAGAATTACGACTCTTATAAGACAACTTTAAAACTACTGCCGAATTGGATTATTTCTTAACGGGGAAGTTTAGTAAACTAGTTGATTTGATATCCTTTAAGGTTAGATTGAAAATAGAAGTCTGAGTTTCTGAATATAAATAGTGGGAACTTGAGCTAATAAACCAAATGATAGTTGGCCATTCTGAGTTAAAGTTTCTTATGCAATATACATAAATGCTACTTTTCAGAATCTATCATGTTATATGTCATGAGTTTATTTCAATAGGTTATTCTATGTCATGAGTTTATTTCAAATCTATCATTTATAGTAAAATATCTATCGGTTTATTATTTTTTCTTTCAATATGTTTATCAATCATTTATATAACCGAAAAGAGTCCCAACGACGCACCTCAAAATGATCTGTTATTGCTAAGCTAAGGCAACCACATTTATTCCAATAAAAATAAATGTCTGTTTTGATTTGTTGGTCTTCAAATAGATATAATGACTTAGCTAAATTAATTTTACTTTTATTCTATATATTAAATTAAGCTTTTTGACAAGGGACTAAGGTCTGTATGTAGTAACACCAAAATATTATGTTAAACATTTCATACCAAAATACTTTATTCCTCCGACAATTATTTTGGATATATTAATTCAAGTATAATATTACAATAGGTTGACCAAGCCTATTGTAGTATAACCACACACTCGAACACAAGCTTATCATCTGCCCGCTTCTACATAGAAATTCCTTTTAACAACCTCTATTGCCTTAAACCTCTCAACACAATTTCCTCAAAACCTTATTGCCTTTATACCTGTGTAATATTGGATGTATATAACATAAATATGTTAAACTTTTAAATAAAGATGAAAAATAATGGTGAACTAATATGGTCGAAAAAGGACTTTATAAACATTAGCTACCGTAATCGGCACTCTTTTAGATAATGTTGGTAAATTTCTCTTTTGCTAAACCTGTGCAAATCTGTATATTTAAGTTTTAACTAATATACTTGTCAATTTTTCCTATAAATTGACAAGATTATTAAACAAAGAGTTCAGTTTGTGTTTAAAAATTATTATTTACCTATATTCTTAAACCAGTTTTGTAAACAAACAAGTTCAGTGAGAGTGCATTCTTAACTGAGTGTAGAGTGCGTTAGGAGATACCCCTCTAGAAGAAGAATGAGTGCGGGGAGAAAAGGGGGATCTTGAGAGTAACATAATACTAACTGTGTAGACAGAGTGAGGGAGATATATATTCGTCCGAGAAGAGCCTGTAAGGCAGAACATTGATTGTCAAAAGATTGTCAGCGAGAAAAGGAAAGTAGATAGTAGTTGCGCCTATCCCCACTACTTCAGCCGCTATACTAGTTCCCTTCTCATATTCCATAACTATACTACTGCACCTCTCATACCACGTCGGCCGCGCAGCGGCGGCCACCACGTCTTTTCGGGGGTTGACGAGCGAGTACGGGGCGGAGCCCCCTAGTAAAACAATTAAAAGGAATGTCTTAGTTTAAACTTCAAAACAGTGTCTTAGTTATTCCTCTTCAACGTATAATCCACTACAGATAATAATCCATATTATAGAACTTATATAAATCTATTGTCGAAGCAAAAGTACCTTGCTTAGGGGAAGTAACCTAATTCTTCATTCGGCATGATGGCAAATCGAAAGAATAAGAATAATATCCCACTATGACAAAAGAATATTAGTCCAAAGTATTTTGGGACAACGGAACATATCCCTTTATCTTAGTAGTTAATTAGACTAAGGGATATCGTCACTTTTATAAAAAGATGTGTGCTATACCTTTGAATAAATATGCATACACACACACACACACACACACATATATATATATATATATATATACTGGTATCAACTTTGTGGG
>KZ651637.1:132968-145323 GCA_001010745.2 Gerris buenoi
AAGCCAATGCCACATCAGGCATTTTTCTTCGAAACATTTTTTGCACACACTCCGACAAACCATGTACGTAAGGGAATTTGAAGTACTTTTTCGGAACCACTAAAGTATTTTCATTTTGAGACTTATTTAAGTATTTATTCCAAAACCTATCTATAAGACCTAAAGGATAGCCGTTCTTTGACATAAGTTCCTTAACCCTATTTCTATTCCTAGCCAGATAACAGGGGCTGCTAACATCTATAACCTTTTTCACTATATTTTGGACACAATTTAACTTCTGGCTCATAACATGCGAGGAGTGAAAATTCAAAATACGACCTGAACTGGTGGGTTTAGAATACCAGTCAGTGAGGAGAGTACCGTCAGGCCCTCTTATCACTTTTAAATCCAAAAAAGGAAGCACTCCACTTTCCTCACACTCAAACTGTGAAATTAAGTCTCGCGTGGTAAGAATTAAACTCATCAAGTACTGTATCTTCCTGACCTTTCCTTACAATTAAAAACAAATCATCCACGTATAGTTTTACAAACTTTACAATGTCACCTAACCCTGACTGGCAAACCTTCAATAAATCTAGCATAACAATATTGGCTAAAACTGGAGACACAGGTGACCCCATTGGTAAACCAAAACATTGACGAAAAACTGATCCACCAAAAACAAAATATCGAGCATCACATATCAATTGTAAAATAGAAAGAAACAGAGTCTTAGGTATTCCCGTACGTGAACCAAACTTGTCCCATTGCTGGTTAATTAGTTGAAAAGCACATCTAAAGGAATGTTCGTAAACAAAGATTTAACATCATGCGAAATCATTGTTAAAGACTCGTCTACAACCTGATTGGAAACAGATTCCTTAAAATCCAAAGAATTTTTTACATTAAACACACCATCTGCAACAAAACCGTGTAAAATATTCTCAACAAACTTGGATAAATTGTACGTAGGGCTATTGATAAATGAAACTATAGGGCGTAAAGGAATACCTTCCTTATGTATTTTAGGCAAACCATAAAACCTAACAATGCATTTTTGGTGACGAAGAAACATATAAAAAATTAGCTAGGGATCCGTCGTCGTCTTATAGGGTTAAAGTGAATAAGGTAGTTGATGACCTACTGGTTCTTAATTGTATTGATAAGCGTACGGCAACAAGTTTAAAATCACATACTGGTGTCGCTCCAAGGATTTATGGTTTGTTTAAATTACAATAAAAATGCAAATTGCTGTTTAATTTTTGTTTCAAACATGGACAACTCGACAAGGATTTTGCTATAAAAGAGGACGTAACCTACCAACCCCCAATCAAAAGGCTGCATTCTAGCTAAATTATTCACATGTTGATAAAATCCATAGTGCAACTTGGCTTCAAAAGTGGAAAACTTTACGTTCAAGATGGCGTCGTTTTGGTTTAGAAATCTGCTTTTTGAAGTAGCAACTAACAGGTTACATAATATGTCGATGCTAAAAGTATATTCAGGTGATAGAACGATACACTAACCCTGTGTAATTTCTTAATCAATATACCCAGTTGTAAAAGTTGATTAGAAAGCCCAAGTCAATGACAGGCCACGATATACTTATACATTTGTAATCATAAATAATCTTTTGGTGATAATGATAATGAATAATATAAATCTTTACTTCTTGTCTTTATATTTTGTTCAATTTTTATGTTTTTGGTAGTAATCAAACTACAGAAAGTTTAAATTTTAATTTAAATCAAATTATAATTACTATTTACCCAGAAAAATAGACTTCAGCGCCGGGATTCGAACCACGGGCCTCCTTTATATGCAGTATAGACGCTCTAGCCATCTAAGCTACACTGAAGAATAATTTCCTCTGTCGATAACAATACCTAGTCCCGAATTAAGCTTTCAAATTTTTTCACAAGTCTAGAAGTCAACATTAACGACATTAGAACAAGACCGAGAAATAACGCTTGTAATTATAATTTACCCAATTAGTACAGGTACCTACTACAATCAATTAGAAATTCAATTTTTAAGTTTTTTGTAGTACTCATACTACGGAACGTTTAAATTTTAATTTAAATCAAATTATAATTACTATTTACCCAGAAAAATAGACTTCAGCGCCGGGATTCGAACCACGGGCCTCCTTTATATGCAGTATAGACGCTCTAGCCATCTAAGCTACACTGAAGAATAATTTCCTCTGTCGATAACAATACCTAGTCCCGAATTAAGCTTTCAAATTTTTTCACAAGTCTAGAAGTCAACATTAACGACATTAGAACAAGACCGAGAAATAACGCTTGTAATTATAATTTACCCAATTAGTACAGGTACCTACTACAATCAATTAGAAATTCAATTTTTAAGTTTTTTGTAGTACTCATACTACGGAACGTTTAAATTTTAATTTAAATCAAATTATAATTACTATTTACCCAGAAAAATAGACTTCAGCGCCGGGATTCGAACCACGGGCCTCCTTTATATGCAGTATAGACGCTCTAGCCATCTAAGCTACACTGAAGAATAATTTCCTCTGTCGATAACAATACCTAGTCCCGAATTAAGCTTTCAAATTTTTTCACAAGTCTAGAAGTCAACATTAACGACATTAGAACAAGACCGAGAAATAACGCTTGTAATTATAATTTACCCAATTAGTACAGGTACCTACTACAATCAATTAGAAATTCAATTTTTAAGTTTTTTGTAGTACTCATACTACGGAACGTTTAAATTTTAATTTAAATCAAATTATAATTACTATTTACCCAGAAAAATAGACTTCAGCGCCGGGATTCGAACCACGGGCCTCCTTTATATGCAGTATAGACGCTCTAGCCATCTAAGCTACACTGAAGAATAATTTCCTCTGTCGATAACAATACCTAGTCCCGAATTAAGCTTTCAAATTTTTTCACAAGTCTAGAAGTCAACATTAACGACATTAGAACAAGACCGAGAAATAACGCTTGTAATTATAATTTACCCAATTAGTACAGGTACCTACTACAATCAATTAGAAATTCAATTTTTAAGTTTTTTGTAGTACTCATACTACGGAACGTTTAAATTTTAATTTAAATCAAATTATAATTACTATTTACCCAGAAAAATAGACTTCAGCGCCGGGATTCGAACCACGGGCCTCCTTTATATGCAGTATAGACGCTCTAGCCATCTAAGCTACACTGAAGAATAATTTCCTCTGTCGATAACAATACCTAGTCCCGAATTAAGCTTTCAAATTTTTTCACAAGTCTAGAAGTCAACATTAACGACATTAGAACAAGACCGAGAAATAACGCTTGTAATTATAATTTACCCAATTAGTACAGGTACCTACTACAATCAATTAGAAATTCAATTTTTAAGTTTTTTGTAGTACTCATACTACGGAACGTTTAAATTTTAATTTAAATCAAATTATAATTACTATTTACCCAGAAAAATAGACTTCAGCGCCGGGATTCGAACCACGGGCCTCCTTTATATGCAGTATAGACGCTCTAGCCATCTAAGCTACACTGAAGAATAATTTCCTCTGTCGATAACAATACCTAGTCCCGAATTAAGCTTTCAAATTTTTTCACAAGTCTAGAAGTCAACATTAACGACATTAGAACAAGACCGAGAAATAACGCTTGTAATTATAATTTACCCAATTAGTACAGGTACCTACTACAATCAATTAGAAATTCAATTTTTAAGTTTTTGGTAGTATTCATACAACGGAAAGTTTAAAGTTTCAGAGAAAAATAGACTTCAGGTACTAATTGGGTACTTTATAATTACAAACGTTATTTCTCGGTCTATTTCTATTGTCGTTAATGTTGACTTCTAGACTTTTAGAAAAATTTGAAAGCTTAATTTGAGACTAGGTATCGTTATCGACAGAGGAAATGATTCTTCAGTGTAGCTTAGATGGCTAGAGCGCCTATACTGGATATATAGGAGGACCGTAGTTCGAATCCCAGTGCTGAAGTCTATTTTTCTTTGTCTTTCTCCCGTGCAAATAGTAATTATAATTTTATTTAAATTTATTTTTTGTTTAAATAACATAGTTAAAAGGTAATATAAATGTTTTTACCCTTTATTATCACAATTAACTCTAATCTTGATTAACATATTAAGTAATTAAAGCTTAGAGAAAAAAAAAACTAATTATATAATATAAACGCCACATACTTTCTTAATTAATAATATTAAAAAAGACGTCCTTAACAGGTGTTTAATAATTTTTAGGTGAAGCAGAACATAATTATCTTGTGAGGGAGCATTATGGGGATGTTAAGATGAACGCGTTTGACCCCCCTCCCCCCCTTAATTACAAATTACTATGCTATGGAGCTTTTTCTTTTGAGCAATTAACAGTTAACTAATAGCTCTGCATTGCTTCTAATTAAAATTCTCTTTGCATTATTTTCCTGTTAAAAAAATAAATATAAACATGCTCAAGAAGTACAGTATGTTTTTACATTTAACTATTAAGTTTAATATAAATATTTTTAGGGTTATTATAATAATTATGAAAGATTTTAATCATATGCGTCGATGTTTTATTCATCGGGAAAATTCAAGAAATTATATTTTGCAAACAACATAATATATAAACTATATTCATAAAGTTTCAGTTGCCCCATTCCGTCTAATTCCCTTCGACTACTTTGTGTAAAGGTTATTGCAGTTTAAAGGGGATTTCCTCTAATACGGAGAAGCATATCTGAAATAGAGGTCCCTAAGTCTTTTGGTTCACTATAAAATTTCAAATCGAAACTTCCGTCAAATATCATATATATGGTAATATAAACATGTTTATATTATTATTTTCAAAACTTTCAAAGTTGGAAGTGAAATTGGCAATTTTGTTGAAATGGATAATAATTGATGCAATTTGCAATACTTTCAACGGGATGAATATATTATATAAATATATGGCGNACGGGGAGTCCGATCTTAGCTCTGGAGGTGTACACATCTTACAACAATCACACACACACAATCATATTCCAATAAATATATAGCAACTATTTATTTAAGACCTTTCAACGTTTGGTCTGCACGTTCGTTGCCTTCTAAACCGACGTGTGCCTTGACCCAATTAAAAAATATTCCTCCTGAGCCATTTAGTAAGCGGAGGTTTTTACGTATATTCTCAATAATAGGTTGATGGTTGTGAGGGTTTTTAAGAATGTCCAGGCTTATTTTGCTGTCTGTGTTGATCCTAACTTTGCTAGGTCTTCGTGATTGAGCCAACCATTCAAGAGCCTTCACTATTGCAAGTTGCTCTCCTTGGTTGTTTGAACAGAAGCCTGAAAGCTTGTACCCAGATTCAAAAATGGATTCACCCTTCTCATAGACAACGAAAGCACAGCCAACAAAGTCATCAGTCTTGCTACCGTCTGTATACAGGGTGGCACAAAAGTATGGAAACCCCTGAATAACTCGTCAGAAATGCATTATTTTGAAAAAAGTTAAATACAAAAGTTTCAGGATTTTTCCTTAGCTATTCAATGGTAATCTTGGATTTGACCTTAACCTTGCCATTAAGGGTTATTTGAAGGTAAACTTTGTTATTTTAAATGGGAACCCCCATTTTTTATTGGGGATTTGAAAAGAGCAGGAAATTTTATGTAAAATATGACCTTCACCATGCCCTTGAGCATGACCTTTAAGGTCATTCCAAGGTCAATATTGTTTTTCCAACGGGAAACTCTAATTTGTATTACGAATTGAATAATTTGTATTGTGAAATAACCAAATTTCTCCCTTCAACAGCAACCTTCACCACGGACTACACCACGTCTTAGAACATGACCTTTAAGGTAATTTCAGCCCTTCCCTCGCCCTTTTTTTCATTAATTAATTTGTTTAAGTACCTTTATTCAATTTTTTTTCTTGAAGAACCAAGACCATGAAGAAAAAAAAATTGAGTAAAAGTACTTAAACAAATTAATTATTGAAAATAAGGGCGAGGGAAGGGCTGAAATGACCTTGAAGGTCATGTTCAAACTCGTGGTGAAGTCAGTGGTGAAGATTGCTGTTGAAGAGAGACATTTGGTTATTTCACAATTCGCAATACAAATTAGAGTTTTCTGTTGGAAAAACAATTTTGACCTTGGAATGACCTTAGAGGTGCTCAAGGACATGGTGAAGGTCATATTTTACATAAAATTTCCTGCTCTTTTTAAATCCGCAATAAAAAATGGGGGTTCCCATTTGAAATAACAAAGTTGACCTTGAAATAACCCTTAAGGGCAAGGTTAAGGTCAAATCCAAGATCACTATTGAATAGCTCAGGAAAAATCCTGCAACTTTTGTATTTAACTTTCAAAATAAAACTTTTCAAAATAATGCATTTCCGACGAGTTATTCAGGGGTTTCCATACTTTTGTGCCACCCTGTATATATTGTGTGTGTGTGTGATCTCCATGTCCCTACATCAGCGGTAATTACAGTAGTATACAGCTACCGCAACTGAACGGACGCCAAATTACATAAGTTGCTGACCATTTATACTGTGATACTGATTCTGCGTCATGCCATACAGTGATCAAATAAAACATATGCATAACTTATATAATAGCGATCATTGAGGGTTTAAATTGGACTGTAAATCAATTGAAAAACACCGGACGAAGCCAGATGGTTAGTAAGCGATGATTCCGTGAGATGGACATTTGAAATTTAATTAACTAGATTTATTTAATGCTTTGCTAGCGATAGTCGTATTTTTTATCATACCAAAACGATAGTTAAAGGATTATGGCTAGAATAAATATCCAAAACCTAAAGTAGTAAGTAAGCTAGTAGTAGTATTAAATATAGTTTAATATGAAAAAAATGTATTGAAAATATAAAACATTTCATCTGATTTTACACTCTTTTGAGAGCTATACGTTTTGTATTATAACCTTTAAAAATAATTGAATAGAATCCTTGCTAGTTCAAGTAGTTCAGATGAGGCATCAATGTAGTGCAATTCATAACAACGAATACATTATTTATAAAGGTCAGCTATTTGCTTCTTATTTTTTTTCAAATGTCAGCATAATTTTTATGAAATAAATATATTTATGGAATAAGCTTTTGATTTTATAAAATATCAATTTTTGATATTGACATTGAAGTAAGTAAGACAAAAAAAAAAAAAAAATAAAAATAAAAAAGAGAGAAAAATATCAGCTATCTTTTTATTTAATGATCATTATTATTCTATCAACCAGGTATATTGGCTTTATATTTCATCCGAATTTTTCTTTAACATTCTGATTGAAGAAAAATGTATCGACAAAAATTTATGAAATTTTTTGACTCGCTTAACGAGATCTATGTTTTTTTTTTTAACAAAAGGATTGTAAATAAAATCCTGTTTCTTTGAAAAGGTACGGAAAATGTTATTTTCATACTACAAATATTTTACTTTTTACTGGCAATATTGTCTTTCAAAAGGACATTTTTTTCTCTCTATTATTAGATTTTAAAAATAAAGAGAATTAAGTTAAAATAATCAACAGATAATAATCCTCATGTCAAAAATGATGAAATAAATAATTAAAAGAGTGAAAAGCGAAACATAAGGGACATTTTTGACATGGAACTAATTGAAGGAATGAAGAGTTTATTGATATAAAATAATGATGACGAATTTCTATCTCATGCTGTGATATGACGACGTTGAAATAAACTACTTTAAGAATCAACCGCTTCGTTTTTGAGGAATCGAATCAGCTTTGATTAATCAAAATTGTGCAAATTTCATTTGTTCCCCTTGGTTTCTACAAAAAAAACTATTACAAAAAATAAATATAAAAGAGAGTTAATTAAATAATAAAACAATTAAAAGAAACCAGATGTTTAAAATTATTGTCAAGCAGACAAAAGAAGAGGAAAAATTGAAGGGAATTAAATAAAGTAATAAAAATGGCTAACAAAAAATTTAAAAAAAGTGGTTTAGCGAAAATTATTAATTTCCTTTATTCATCAAATACAAATATAAATTACAAAAGAAATATGTCATTACAAAGCACTTTGTAAGTAATAAAAATAAAACTTATGCCGAGTAACGATGATATTCATTTTAATTTTCACCTTAGAGTACAAGCTGGTGAGCGGGGGTGGCCGAGTAAATCAACCCTAAACTTAAAATTGTAATTAATTTAAGTGAAGAATAAGTTATAATGAGTTTATAACTAATGATGTGAATACATACTCCATGCAAGTTTCCGCTTTCTATGTAGTCGCGAAGTGAGTCGATGTTAGGTAACAAGATTTCGAAACAAATCAATTAATTTATAATAATTAGTTAATTAAATAATTGCCTGATAACATTGTTGCATTGACATCGGGAGTACATAATCTGGGCAAGTTTCAGCTTTCTTGGTTGTTGGGAATTGGGTCAAATTTAGGTTAAAAGATTTTAAGACAAACGAATTAATTAAATTATTTCATTAATAGTGTAACGGGGAAGCCAAGCCTAGAATATTCTAAGAAAGCAGTGTAGAACTTAGGCTAGCAAAGGCTCGAATTTCTGTCTAGTGGTGCTTTCCCTACCAGGAATCAATCAGACTAAGTCCTAGCATAGATCACACGGGGAGTCCGATCTTAGCTCTGGAGGTGTACACATCTTACAACAATCACACACACACAATCATATTCCAATAAATATATAGCAACTATTTATTATTTCTACTTTATTCCACCCACCAAATCCCTGTTACAATAGCTAATTAATTTATTGCTTCATGACAGAGAATTGCATTGTCATCAGGAACGGATAATCTCGAATATTTTTTTGTATCTAGTTTCTCGGGAAGGATTTGAATACAAGTGAAGTTAATAAAAAGAGTGTAAAAATACAAAATAAATAATTATTGTTAGAAAATTAAACATTGAATCTATTAGTACGGTTATTTAATTTGTATCCTATAAAGGTCATAATATCTTATTTTATAAGTAAATAAGTAAATACATAATATGATTGCTAAAGATCAAAAATAAAAATGATAACTGTTTCATAAATAATCCAAACAGAACATTCAAAATTAAATAATAATTATGAAAAAAAAAACTAAATAAATATACTAACAATTATGAAGAACACTTAACCAATATGTATTGGACAAAATGCAAAGATACACCACATAAGCCAAAAATACATTAAGGATATTTATTAATAGTATTGTATGCAATTATAATAATGAAAACTCCAGACTCACGCACTCACACAGACAATCTAATTTAAATTACGATTAAATACATATTAATAAAATATTAATTCAAATAATTCTTGTAGGAAGCCTATAGGGTACCTTAACGCAGAGTCACATAACCATCCGACATAGTAGAATGCTATCATCCATTCTTAAGTCTAAAGGGGTTCCAGTATCTGTGACGAAAACTCGTGGAACGAAGAGAACATCTACCTCAAGTCAGACCTACTTAAGAATGGCTTCAACAAAGAGGACACACTGAGAAACTATCTGTCGCTAAGAGATAACCAAGGACAGCAGCCAAGGAGAAAGGACGGAAGACAAACAGAAAATGGAACGACGCCGACAAAGAAGATAAGCAGGATTCCCTGACAACACGTCCACTGAGGCCTCATGAAAATCACCTATATGTCAAAACTTGTGATATCAACCAAATCTCAGTCAGTGAGGCAAAAACTACATCGGAAAAACCTGAATACAGAACTAAATCAGCCTACAAGAACACGTAAGACCCACCCATGAGAATCAACGCTCACAGAACAGCGATAGATGAGCATTCTGAAAAAGCCAGTTCCAGAATACCAGTGTGAATACACAGTTTTTTTTTCCAGTTGTCATTAATTAGTTATTAATTTTGTTGCTTTTAGTTTAGTTAACCCGCAGCCTACGCACTAAAATATGATACTTTATTCACTTGTTTTAACATTATGGGAAATATACATTCAGGGTTGTATGTTGAAATGTATATTCAATAAACAACAAAGGGATGAGATATCTGATCTAATAGGTAAACATTGAAATGTGTTTAGTACCAGTTTATACGATATTTGGTTAATGCAGATAATTTAATTGTCATTAGACATTTATTAGAGTTAGCAAAGACAAGCGAAGTAGTGAGAACTATGTTGTGCACTGTTTAAGTCTAAATTTAGAGCGGAATCAACATAGGACGAGCTAATGGCTTAACCCGACCCTTTCCTCTAGTTAATTTCGCGTTTATTTACCCCTGTCCGGTTTCGTAAAGTAGTCGATTGAACTAAGTGTAGGTCAAACCCATGCTTGGTTTAAGCGGTAGAGGATGTTGTAGCTTCATTATATTCAAGCTTGTAAACATAGGAAGCCTCTACTCAATATATCCTCAGTACTCTGTATCAACTTTGTTGGTGTCTGACAATACAATGTTCCTGCGGTATGCGCTCTAAGGATCATATATCTAACAATAGAGATATTCCTCTTCAGAAAATAGATTTAAAACTTGCTAATGGTCTAGTTAAACAAGGAACCACCTTTAGGTAAATTTAATACACATATAACCTTGTTCTACAAAGTTCTACATGCAAATAGCTATTTATGTAGACCTTTCTTTACAATCCTAAGACCACTTAAATGAGTTTCCTTACCACAGAAAAAGATAACTATACTCATTAAAGGGTAATTATAGGTATAGGGATACATTCTTTCTCACTCTAAAATATTTAATCTTACTACAGCCTAGGCTTGTAAAAATTAAAAATCAACAACCATATGGGTTTTCAAAAAAGAACCAGAGTCTGTAAGGAACTGAAGATTCGCATTCATCCTTTGACAGAACGATAAAGCGAGCAACAAGTAAGTATTTACAATGTTCAGTTCAACTCCAATGCAAATATTTTCAATAGTAGAAGCAAGCATATTTATACAACTTCATTCCCTTCACTCACACAATACTAAACCAAATACTTGGACGACTGATACTTAAACTATTTTAATGCCTACTAGATTGGTATGACAATTTTAGGCACGTTTAAACACTAATAACTTCAGTTTGATTATTTCAATGTATAGAAATAACAGCCAATTCAATTTTCAGATTGAAAAAAGGAAATAATAATGTTACCCCTATACAATATTGATTTTTTTATTTTGTTTTCTTAATATCACAATAATTTGAGAACAATCGACTGTCTTTGGCTCAGTTTTTAATACGTATTACGATATAATACGATAGACAATTCTTTCAAATTATATATTTGAATTGATGAGAAGACTGTAGTCGTATCACTTCACAAAATTTTTTTATTTATTTTTTTTTTTTCTCTGAGTTACCTGAATACTGGTTACTGAATCAGCTGGTTAAGTCTTGTCAAGAATGTTAAGATCAGGGCTGATTTTTTTTTTTTTTTTTTTATCAAATAATATCGCATTCGTCAATAATTGTAGTATAAACTTCGCGAGCGTCTGGTTCGACTTTAATGGATTTGTATAAACTTCTCATACGTAAAGTATAAACTTCTCGTACTTCTGGTTCGAATTTATTGGATTTGTATAAATTTCTCATACGTAAAGTATAATCTTCTCGTACTTCTGGTTCGAATTTATTGGATTTGTATAAATTTCTCATACGTAAAGTATAATCTTCTCGTACTTCTGGTTCGAATTTAATGAATTTGAGACACGTTTAAAATTAAAATAATAATTATGAATATAATATAGCTAATCAACCAAATTGTTATGACTTTATCCTGAATGGCTGTGTCAAAAAAAAACAATTAAAATAACTGCATATTATCACATTTTTCTCTGAGGCAGAAAAATAACTATTGAAATAAAAACAAATTTATAGTTAATTAATCTAAAAAAAAAACCATTTGTTTATTATGGTGTTACGCGTCTTTGATGTTCACGAATAACCAATATTAACTAATTGAGTTTAATTATTATTTTTAGCTCGATGTAAATTTTAGGTAAATCTTGTTTAATTCAGATAACCAATAACTGTAATATGTTAATTATTATTTTATAATTCTCGGGCAAAATAAAATATCAGGGTAGAGGTAAACTTTTGGTATCACAGCTTTAAAAAGTAGAAAATGCTAAACCACACATGAACAGTATATTGCGGGTCTAGTTTCCAGCCGATAATCAAACAGTTTAATATAAAATGGCACATTAGAAGTCAGTAATTTGGTAAGTAGCAGTGGTTTGTTGTTGATATTAATACAACGTCAAAATACAGTTAATATGCCTTAATGGATTCCAGTAGTTACCTAATTTGCTATCATGTATCACGTATATTATTTGAGTTGTTTGATATTATCGTAATTATTAAGGTGATATTGAGTTAATTTAGTTTAGGTATGCTTGGAATAATTTAGAAATCAATTATAATATATATATAT
>KZ651637.1:161289-173802 GCA_001010745.2 Gerris buenoi
AACGCACGGGACCCTTTTCGTACCTGTACCTTTGTGGATTCGGGTACAGAGGTACTTTTAGTGCCACGGTAGTTGTAGGGCGCACTCTAAAAATAAAAAAATAAAAAATTGCAGATTTGTACTCAAAAGTGTGTGGGTTTTATTGCCTTTGTACCCATTTTATTGAAATTTATTTTTTATTTCTACTTATTTTTGTATTTATTGTACCGGTTTGGAAAAATCGGTCGAAAAACACTACTTTTTAGTCTTCGTACTGTACCGTTTTTTCATTTCATAGGATTGGACTGAAACTCATATGGTACTTACTACTTTATGGTATTAAAATGTACGTGAATGGAAAACCTTAAATTTATATATAAAAACAAAAAAAGGGATGTAGAGGGTACCTCCCCGAGAGAAATTTTATGTCCGATGTCCCTGGAAAAAGTGAAAAAATTAATAAATTGCAAAATGATTTTACACTGACTAAACGTTCTACTTACTTCCTTACACGCACACAATTTTGAACCTAAGCTCAAACCCCGATTTGATATTTTAACGAGCGAGGTCTACTGTTCACAGAACTACTAGTATACCTATCAATAGTTGTTATACACATATCTTGATGAAACCTTTAATAAAACTAAACAGAAAAAATAATCAATATTCTATAAATTAGAAACGATTTGAACCTTTAGTAGAGGTAAAAAAAGAGTAGGAGAAAAGTCTCTCCACTTAAAATTACGTGAAAATATAAATCAAAGCAGCTTTCAGCCTCTATAAGGCCATCATCAGTGCCAATTTTTTAGTGCCAACAAATTTAAATCAAATTATAATTACTATTAACAACAGGAGACAGACAGAGAAAAACAGTCTCCAGTGCTGGGACTCGAACCACGGGCCTCAATATTTCATGTGTAGTGCACTACTAATAATTTAGTTAATAATAATTATAATTTGAATTAAAATTTAAAGTTTCGTAGTATGAATACTACCAAAAATCTTAATAATGAATTAATTTAACAGTGAACTAACAATTTTTATCAGTGCTAAAAGGGATTTTCAGTGCGGATGCGAAAAGAACCACAGATATGTAATTTTCGCTGTGACGAGCTAGGGTATAGCCACACTATCTGGTTTACCACTAATAACGCTAATAATGGTTGGTCCATATGAAGGATAGGCTTAGTTTAGATTATATTTAGTGTAGAAGCCCAAGAATAGTACACAATACATTGAAACCACAGGTGTTTATATATATACTCTTTAATTAACCAACCTTACTCGCCCTGTGCCTACATACCACTCACGATTCTCGAATACCACAAAACCATTGACCAAAAAATTTGTCGAAAAATGTAATATTGGAACAACCGAAATACATAATTACCAAATTTGTAATTTTTAATAATAATATCTTTATATCCACCATTGAAATACCCTTCAGGAATTAAAATACAATATTTATGTACGAGTATATCAGAGTAATACATATAGTGAGAGCTCTCAATAAGTATCAAAACTCCTAACAGCAAGAGCTCCGTTTCAAAATAATTTTCTAATAAAAATCGCGCTTATATAATTGTATTTTAAAAAAAAAAAATTTGGCACCAATGGCTCTTTAACTTCAGTGTTTCTATTCTTTCTATTCCACTAACTAAACGCTTCATACATTTCCTTTTCAACTATTATAAAATTTATCAATTTACTAAATAAAAACTTAGTTTGTAAAACTCTGTTTGTATTAAGTTAATATTTTTTAAAAAAAGTTTTAAAAGTTAAAAAAACAATTGGTCGTATCATCGAATAGGTGATGATAGTATCTTTTCCCGTCCTGAAATTTCAATTTTACATTTGGAGCTCACGTTTACGCGAGCGTTGTCCGTAAACCCTTGGACAGATAACGTTGTACAACGAACTTAGCCTGAGCATTAAAAAAAGGAACATGTACAAGTTATCGTCGGACATCTAATTGTTACTGACAAACAGAAATATTTTGTTGAGTGTATGAAGCTCGCTTACGCTGACTTCAATTATAGAGTTTGTAACAACCCCCTTGTTTTAATAATTTCCACAATACATATGATATACATATTTAAAAAAAACTAAGCTTAAGTATATGTAAGCTTACCTACATATTAAGTAACTTTAAGTGTCTGTTATTTATGTTTTACAAATCTTGTTAATTGTTATTGGCATATTTTTTATTCCCATCAGTATAGATGATGCTTCAGTCTGTGCTTTAGATTTAGACTCGTAGATTTAGAATAATTAGCATAACATTTTTGGGGTAGGTAAAAAAACAGATTTTAACTAACTAATTTCGTAAAATATATTTACATCATATGAAGTATAGACTAACTAGACTTACAATGTCTATTCTAATGTTTAATTCATATACCCTTATTTTAAACTTTATCATGTTTAGATTGTAAGTCTAGTATAGTCTATTATAGTTCACATCCCTGATGATGTAAATCAATTTTACGAAATCAGTTAGTTAAATTAAATTGTTTTTATCCAAAACCGTATCTAACTAATTTTCTTCTAATCTAATATTTTTAATTGTTGCTAATTCAAATTATATTACAATTTTAATTTGAAAACAAAATAATTGTTCTTCAAAATAATATCAATGGTTTAGTTATGTTTGGTAACCTTGAAAACAAAAATTTAGTGTACTTTTTATGTATGGTCTTCAAAACTCGTATTTTAATAGGAAAATTCATTGATATGCATTGAGTTTTCCTCATTCATATGCATAGATAATAGAGTGGAAAAAATGTAATAAAAAAATAGCAATAACAATATTATTATAAAAAATGAGTAATAGACTGATTAGAAAAAGTGAGCAGATTTTTTTTTTTACCCGAAATAAACAAATATTTGTATTTTTTTTTAGGGTTTCGAGGTTCTCCTAGAAACACTTATGCTTTTGGTAATTCGTCTTGGATCATATCTGCCAACGTAGAATAGACGTAGAATAGATCACAAATTTATACATCGCGTTNGAGACAATGTAGAAGATATGTTAATGTGAAACCTCGAGCCTCCTGTTTCAAGGTTTTCCTTCTTGGAGGCTCTTTGATTTTTTAAACGAATATAAATATATCTTAAATTACGTAAAGTACTATTATTTAATTATGTTATATTTGATTTTACTTTTCCTCACTACCTATAGTAGGAAAAGTATTGTGTGTTTTTATTTTGTTGTAATATGTTATTTCTTATGTTTTTTAAATCAATAAATTACTTATTTACTATTTACTTATCAAAGCAGAAGTGGGATATTATTCCTTTGTCCCAAAGTTGATTGGACTAGGCATCCGTTTTCCTTAATTAGTTATTTAGTCAGTCATTATTATTGTAAATCAACAAAGGAGTAACAATCTAAAGAAGTACCAACTTAATGTCGGTTTCTAGAGACTTATATGAGCATTTCCTTGTAAATCCTTGTAATGAGCTTGAAAAATATTATGAGTTTACCCAGTCTCACTGTCGGTTATTATTATTGGATTCTAGCTCCGATCATTAAGAAATATACATTTTCGATTTTTCGGTTCTCTTCAAGAGTGACAGTTCATTATTAGGCTTAATTCTGAATATAGTCGCTTAAGTCGATATTTATCCCCATCTCAAAGACAGCTTTCTCAGAATGAGTCAGGTTATTCATACTTTTCCTAAACTCTCTTTTTTTATATTAATTTATCCTGAATCGTTGCTTTTATTTATTCAATTCTTTTTTTTTATATTAAGGATTTCACCAGATAAAAGATATTGGACCCTTAAACTCGATTAAAGGAATATAGCCACCAATCTTAAGGGCTCCAATAACCCTATCATTATTGACCGAGCGTAGCGAGGTCTTTGTTTTAACTCGACCGTTTGGCATTTCGTCTGTCTGTCTCCTAAATGTACATCGACTGTCTTTGCGAGGGAGGCCGCAGGCCGACCGAGCTGTGGTGTGGGGCGGGGGCGCAACTACTCATTGTACGTCAGATGGGGGAGGGGGGGTAAACATTTACTGTATTTTAAGGCGCCACTGCAAAAAACAAAAAAATAATTATACCCCGCCTCTTGATTTTCGGAAAAATTTCGAGTTGGTAATGTCAAAATCGGTTAGGAACCTTAAAAATCGCTTGACCAAACATAGGGTAAGGGCACTTTTAAACCACTCCTTAAGGGTGAAAATCGGCCCTAAAGGGTAAAATAGAGTGTTATTTGGATTTTTGTACTGATGGGTGTGTTTGTCGTAAAGGCATGCAGTTTTCTGAAAATTGTTAAGGTTATAGTGTATTTTTAGGGAAAAATTCTTAATGCCGGGAAATTTTCAGGGAAACGGGTTTAATTTAAACGGGAAATTGTCTACGGTCAAAAAGTGAGTTTTTTTAACACGTTTTTACATATATCTTTTGAAATAATTGAAAATTTCAAATTTTTTTTCAAGGCTTTTGTAGACCCTGAAGAGGTCCATAGCCGGTAACGAGAACTTTTTTTTTACGTGCACCCCCGCTTAGGGCCGACATCGGAAATATTTTTTTTCGCCGATCAAAAAACCGGAGATATTTGGTACGGGGTGTCGTATATCGTTGGAAAGCCCTTTGGAAGTGTACAAAAGTGATGAAAAAATATTTTTAAAATTTTCACGTTTCAGGCCCTTAAAAGCGAAAAAACACTTTTTACCACTTTTTTTCAAACGTTTTTCTACATGGTTCACGTATCTCCTCCTAGGGCTTTTATACGACGCTATTGGATTTTTGAGCCCTAAAAGCCTATGAAATGCTGCTCCTGGCGTTTTGCTTTTAAACTCGATGGTACAATTACTTTTTGAGATATGTTACATTAAATTCCGAGGTACAAGACGGTACATAGGTGGTACTTACGGTGAAAAAAAAAGTACTCTTTTATTCCGCTTTGTATGCTCTAAAAATGTCATGTTCAAGGGGTAAGCGCAATCCTTTTTTTTTAGTACCTCTGAGACGGGGAAGTCGAGTACCTCGGCGAAAAACACACGAAAATCGTGTTTTTCCGAAATTTCGAATTTGACCTTCTGTACCATTCGCAATTTTAATCGGACGGAGTTCAAAAGGGTACCAAACTTTAGGTCAAATTGTCGTGTTTAAGAATCCGTTATGTTTTTATATTTCCGATTCCTACTTCGGGAGCTACGTCTATGTGAAGGACGTCCTCCTTGAGTAGTCGCAACTAGAAGGGGACGTCGTACCAATTCGACAGAGGTATTGTTGGAAAGGCCTCTAAAAATGTACTAAATGTGTAAAAAAATATTTTCGAAAAAATATACTAGGTTGGTACTTTAGTACCCTTTTGTACTTTTAGAGTGCCGGGTAGGGGGTAGGTTACCCCACTGTGGGGCTAATAGCGTCGAGGGATTTATCAGCACGACAATTTCCTTCAGTCAAAAGTTGCTCTAAATAATACTTGAACGCACGGGACCCTTTTCGTACCTGTACCTTTGTGGATTCGGGTACAGAGGTACTTTTAGTGCCACGGTAGTTGTAGGGCGCACTCTAAAAATAAAAAAATAAAAAATTGCAGATTTGTACTCAAAAGTGTGTGGGTTTTATTGCCTTTGTACCCATTTTATTGAAATTTATTTTTTATTTCTACTTATTTTTGTATTTATTGTACCGGTTTGGAAAAATCGGTCGAAAAACACTACTTTTTAGTCTTCGTACTGTACCGTTTTTTCATTTCATAGGATTGGACTGAAACTCATATGGTACTTACTACTTTATGGTATTAAAATGTACGTGAATGGAAAACCTTAAATTTATTAGTATACCGGGTACATGAGGGGTACAAAGTTGTGAACCTCTGTTAAGGAAAATATAAAAATAATAACTGGCCGGCCGTGTTTGGTATCGTTGGAAAGCCCTTAAAACGAATTTACAAAAGGTACAAATGTTTATATAAAAAAGTCACGTTTCAGACCCTTTTGAACGATAAATAGTTTTTCGGGCTCTCAAAATGTGCGAGGTGAGTCCACTATTCACCACTTTGCCCCTAAGATTATTGTGTGTACAATTGATTTTGAATTTGACCGCCAACATTTCTTAGAAATCTGGTGATTTATCGATTAATACTAATAATTTAGTAAAACTAATTTCTGATTATTGTATTGTCATCGGAAATACATCATCTGTTCAAGTTTCAGCTTTCTAGGTTGTCGGGAAGTCTGTCAAATTTACGTTACATAATTTGCCGCGGACATACAGGTCAAGTTAATTAAAAGCGTGTAAAAATACTTAATAACCACAAAAACCAAAAAAAACATATAAAAACAAAAAAAGGGATGTAGAGGGTACCTCCCCGAGAGAAATTTTATGTCCGATGTCCCTGGAAAAAGTGAAAAAATTAATAAATTGCAAAATGATTTTACACTGACTAAACGTTCTACTTACTTCCTTACTCGCACACAATTTTGAACCTAAGCTCAAACCCCGATTTGATATTTTAACGAGCGAGGTCTACTGTTCACAGAACTACTAGTATACCTATCAATAGTTGTTATACACATATCTTGATGAAACCTTTAATAAAACTAAACAGAAAAAATAATCAATATTCTATAAATTAGAAACGATTTGAACCTTTAGTAGAGGTAAAAAAAGAGTAGGAGAAAAGTCTCTCCACTTAAAATTACGTGAAAATATAAATCAAAGCAGCTTTCAGCCTCTATAAGGCCATCATCAGTGCCAATTTTTTAGTGCCAACAAATTTAAATCAAATTATAATTACTATTAACAACAGGAGACAGACAGAGAAAAACAGTCTCCAGTGCTGGGACTCGAACCACGGGCCTCAATATTTCATGTGTAGTGCACTACTAATAATTTAGTTAATAATAATTATAATTTGAATTAAAATTTAAAGTTTCGTAGTATGAATACTACCAAAAATCTTAATAATGAATTAATTTAACAGTGAACTAACAATTTTTATCAGTGCTAAAAGGGATTTTCAGTGCGGATGCGAAAAGAACCACAGATATGTAATTTTCGCTGTGACGAGCTAGGGTATAGCCACACTATCTGGTTTACCACTAATAACGCTAATAATGGTTGGTCCATATGAAGGATAGGCTTAGTTTAGATTATATTTAGTGTAGAAGCCCAAGAATAGTACACAATACATTGAAACCACAGGTGTTTATATATATACTCTTTAATTAACCAACCTTACTCGCCCTGTGCCTACATACCACTCACGATTCTCGAATACCACAAAACCATTGACCAAAAAATTTGTCGAAAAATGTAATATTGGAACAACCGAAATACATAATTACCAAATTTGTAATTTTTAATAATAATATCTTTATATCCACCATTGAAATACCCTTCAGGAATTAAAATACAATATTTATGTACGAGTATATCAGAGTAATACATATAGTGAGAGCTCTCAATAAGTATCAAAACTCCTAACAGCAAGAGCTCCGTTTCAAAATAATTTTCTAATAAAAATCGCGCTTATATAATTGTATTTTAAAAAAAAAAAATTTGGCACCAATGGCTCTTTAACTTCAGTGTTTCTATTCTTTCTATTCCACTAACTAAACGCTTCATACATTTCCTTTTCAACTATTATAAAATTTATCAATTTACTAAATAAAAACTTAGTTTGTAAAACTCTGTTTGTATTAAGTTAATATTTTTTAAAAAAAGTTTTAAAAGTTAAAAAAACAATTGGTCGTATCATCGAATAGGTGATGATAGTATCTTTTCCCGTCCTGAAATTTCAATTTTACATTTGGAGCTCACGTTTACGCGAGCGTTGTCCGTAAACCCTTGGACAGATAACGTTGTACAACGAACTTAGCCTGAGCATTAAAAAAAGGAACATGTACAAGTTATCGTCGGACATCTAATTGTTACTGACAAACAGAAATATTTTGTTGAGTGTATGAAGCTCGCTTACGCTGACTTCAATTATAGAGTTTGTAACAACCCCCTTGTTTTAATAATTTCCACAATACATATGATATACATATTTAAAAAAAACTAAGCTTAAGTATATGTAAGCTTACCTACATATTAAGTAACTTTAAGTGTCTGTTATTTATGTTTTACAAATCTTGTTAATTGTTATTGGCATATTTTTTATTCCCATCAGTATAGATGATGCTTCAGTCTGTGCTTTAGATTTAGACTCGTAGATTTAGAATAATTAGCATAACATTTTTGGGGTAGGTAAAAAAACAGATTTTAACTAACTAATTTCGTAAAATATATTTACATCATATGAAGTATAGACTAACTAGACTTACAATGTCTATTCTAATGTTTAATTCATATACCCTTATTTTAAACTTTATCATGTTTAGATTGTAAGTCTAGTATAGTCTATTATAGTTCACATCCCTGATGATGTAAATCAATTTTACGAAATCAGTTAGTTAAATTAAATTGTTTTTATCCAAAACCGTATCTAACTAATTTTCTTCTAATCTAATATTTTTAATTGTTGCTAATTCAAATTATATTACAATTTTAATTTGAAAACAAAATAATTGTTCTTCAAAATAATATCAATGGTTTAGTTATGTTTGGTAACCTTGAAAACAAAAATTTAGTGTACTTTTTATGTATGGTCTTCAAAACTCGTATTTTAATAGGAAAATTCATTGATATGCATTGAGTTTTCCTCATTCATATGCATAGATAATAGAGTGGAAAAAATGTAATAAAAAAATAGCAATAACAATATTATTATAAAAAATGAGTAATAGACTGATTAGAAAAAGTGAGCAGATTTTTTTTTTTACCCGAAATAAACAAATATTTGTATTTTTTTTTAGGGTTTCGAGGTTCTCCTAGAAACACTTATGCTTTTGGTAATTCGTCTTGGATCATATCTGCCAACGTAGAATAGACGTAGAATAGATCACAAATTTATACATCGCGTTTCCAAAATGGTGGCCATTTAACCCCCGACATTAATAAAACCATATCCTCAAAAACTATCACTCCCTCAGCAATCCTATAAGGGTATGTCCTAAAAATAAGAAAAAAAAAATACATAAATATACAAGGGATAATTATATTTCCAGGAGTATGATATAAAAAGTAAAATTTTAGATATTTTAGGTGGCCGTAACCTAGTGAACCTAATTTTTATTTTTTGTATCCTAAAATTTCTCCCCCCCCCCCACACACACAAAAAAAGTTCAACTTTTTAACTGTTTTTGGTAAGAAATAAAATTAATAAATATTCATTTTTACAACCGCAGAAACCCTTTTGTTAGCTTGCTAGCAAGTACTAAAGGGATTTTTATATTTCATTGAGCATTTTTGTTTGTATAAAACACAGAATATTTATTTATATTATTTGCAATTTAACTTTGAAATGTTGAAATAAGGTTTTATACTTTGCCATAACAAAATAATTAATCATAATTAACCGCATATAATGAGGGTTAACATGGAATCTATATCACGATTATGTCACAGCTTCATCCACTTATCCACAGTGGAGCTAGTTATCATTCTGTTAATAATTAGCGTTAATGGAAAAAGAATGTTTTGCAAATTATCCACGTTTATTATCCCCAAATTATGAAATATACAATTTTAATCAGTTAAACTTTATTAAAATAATTTTAATAAGGATAATTTTAAAGCATCTTATAAATTTATTATTACTTAAGAGTTCTTGTTTATCAAAGGGCAAATATAGACAAAATTAATAATTAAGGAATTCCCTTATAAGAATTCGTTCTTAGGAAGAACTAAATAGGTATTGTATTATAAAATATAGATCCTTTCATAGAACAATCGATCCTACGGAGTCTTAAAACAAGTTATTAATTACAATTTAATTATTAATTTCATTTTGCATCGATGAATAAGACTTGAGGAATATCTAGAGCCCACTGCATTTATAATAAGATTAATACAGCAGCCCTTCATTCCTCAAAATCAATTTATTTCTGAGGAAACAATTCTTCCTCCAGAGCGAGACAGGGTCATATAGATTCTGCGTTTCTAAAATTGCTTAGCTACTTCTTACTAAACATTCTCTTCTTCTTTGTATTATAATCTTAATTAAACTTAACAACAAACTTAATCGGAATTTCTTTGAAATTCATAAAGCAAGAAAGATCTCTGCAGAATATAAATCCAAGTAATATTATTTGATCATGAGTATATTTAAACAATTTCTTTGAATCCTATTCCTTTATTAGTTGTGCTTTCCGTGAATTTTAGAATAAATGAAAATAATTTATTTGTAAAGATATATTGATTTATCAAGCAATTTTATCAAAGTTCTGAAGAGATTGATTTAAAATTCAAATTATAATTTGCAAACTTAAAATAACTCCACTGATTGCGGAAAAAAACTGAAAAAAAACTAAACGCCATACAAATTGAGATCTCTCGTTTGTTTTAGAAATTTCACATAAGTAATGTTAAAGAGGATTTTTTCTCTATAAAAGCGATATTTTCGTATTTTTATTAAGATTGTTACGACTATTTGTTCGGATAAATGTTTTAGCATCAGCGAATTTACGTCGAACACAAATATTTCTTCGATAAATTATTTGGATTGGACGCTCGACGTATCGATTAAACGATAGATACTGCTTAACTTTGATTGTTTGGTTACTTTAAAAGAATGAGGAAAGAGAGATTGACCCGAAGAGAGATGTGAGGAAATGATACCTAGGGAAGAAGAAAAACAACCTTGAAGGATAACATTGCATCAACCCTGGGGCAGAGAAGATGATTTCGATTACATACAGTCTCAAACCCTGTCCAAAGATAGGAAAGCTTGGAAATCCATTTGGTTGTCCTCAACTTAAGCCGGTAAAAAAAAAAGGATCCGACTAAGTAAGTAAAAGGTTAGAGAATTTGATTAAAAGTATACAAATGCTGACTTCATGCAAAATATTTATTATTTTTCGACGAAAAAATTATAATATTTAATATTTAAGTTTATTTAATGTCATATTTGCATATTTAAATTCTATGACGAACACTGAACACGTATCTAAGGGCTTTTACACCCGAAGACGCAGGCCACTTAGGTGGATCCATTGAAAAAATCCGGGTTAGGGACCGAAATTTTCACACCCTCGAGTGACGATATGGTCGTTAACCATAATAACCATGACTCCCCTCCTAGTTGTATTACAACCAAGAGTGTCATCATTGGTGGTGTCATTTATCATGGTCATCGTTGATGGTGTCCAAGCCAAACCTGGTGGCGCTACTCTTTCGAGGCGTTCCATTTGTTTAAACAATACTGGGCGGCCATTGAGCTGGGAGCCCGGTCCGGGAATCGATCCCACAGTTGTGGTCAGAAGCGGTCACTTGAGGCTGCTTAACTTGCCTTATCGCAAGGCGAGCGCTCTAGCCTTTATGTCACCCAGGCCCCTAATGGCTTAGGGCAATTTTCCTTTTTTTGTGGTCTCCACAGAAATACAAAATATAAAGCTGATCTTGACCATAAAAATTGAGCAACATGGTGGAACTAGAGTGTCAAACTCAGATGCCAAACTCTTCAAGACTCGATCGCTAGAATGAGATCAAAAATTTCATAGCTTAACCACAGACAACTAACTATAACTCCGTGGCACAAAAACCTTTTGACAAAGGGCTGCCATATGATTGACGATTATGAAAGATGAGCTTGACCACGGAAAACTAAGCAACGTGGCAAAAATAGTGTGTAGATACTTAACTGTTCAAGGTACAGTCACTATTATAAAATACAAAATGTCACAGCTTTGACTACAGAAAACTAACTAACTAACTATAACTCCGTGGTGCAACAGCCTGTTGCCAAAGGACTGCTATATGAAAGGCAAAATATGAAAGATGATCCTGATCACAGAAAACTCAACAACATTGTGAAAATAGAGTGTAGACTACGAACTTTTCAAGACTCGGTTTCACCAGTGACCGAGATCAAAAGTTTTATAGCTTCGACCAGAAAAATAACTAACTAACTATAACACAGTGGCACAACTACCTTGGCAGCCAAAGGGTTTATACAAAAGAAAACTAAGCTTTCGGATAACTTTATTTTATCTTTAGTATAAAAGAGGTTCTGTAGTAGTTCAACAACATCTCGAAAAATTAAGAGACCATAGTTATTTTTTTTTTAAATCACTGCACTAAACTTTTATTATTAAAATGAATATTTTATCAGCTAATTGCGAAAAATCAAAGTTACCACAACTGATTTATAATATCGACTTCAGCAACGTCTTTTGTTGGATCCGCCTCCCAAAATATAAAATAAAAAAACTTGAATAATATTAAAATAAAAGTGAATATTTATAGCAGGTATATTTTACAATTATCTGTTAGATTCAGAAAAGAAGCTGGGGTTGCGGTTTTGCACTCCAAGTGATTGATTGCAAACCCAAAAGCCCCCTGGCATGAAAAAAAAACTTTTTTATTTTATTTTCTTATTTCACGGTGAAATATTCAATCGATAAATTGTCATTTGACAAAAGATAGTTATTCAGTCAAAAAGGTATAAAAGTTTATTATATATATATAT
>KZ651637.1:178039-193872 GCA_001010745.2 Gerris buenoi
TGGGGATGGATACTACTTAGTCCGATCTATATTTAATATTAAATATATACCTACGTCTACCTTATATATAGAATGCTTTCATGTAATATACGTTTTTAACCTGGATTTTATTTCATTATTAGTCATGAGAAAACATTTTTCCCTCTTTGCTACAAAAAACGGGAAAAAACATTCTTTGTTCTGCTTGAATCAAATATTGGGCGGGGGACTAACATAAGGTAGTTCCCTACTCGTGAAATATTGAGAGAGAACGGTGGTTCTTTCGTCCCCTTTGGGACTGACACCCATGCTTGTGTAAATATCGCTTGCTTTCAAACAGTTATTTCAAAGCAAAATAACACTGGCAGAATATCTGTAGTTCACACTCCGAAATGGTAGCGTGCTATTATTTATAAATATATATATGTATATTGATTATTGAATTTCGTCGAAATCTTGCCACAAATTTATAATTTTATTTTAATTGTTGACCCTTAAAGAGCACGATGTTTAAATTTAAAAAACGCATTAAACAGAAACTAAAATGGTAGAGGAAGCCCAGCTTGGCATTTTATTACCTTTATGGCTGATTTCTCATTTTAGGAATCTAATGCCGGTAAGTTTGATTATTTGTCGCATAGTGTAGCCAAATTTAAAGTATATGACCTTCAAATTTCAAGCCTCAATTGTTAGAATAGTAAGAAATATTCTTCATTTGGATTTTATTATTCTGTATAAAAAATGCCCGACCCTCATGAATACAAAGCATCCTTGTCACAATAGTAGAAGCACCTTAACTGATGTATGGTTGGATATTAAGAGGAAAATTGTGTTACAATGCAAGAATAAGAATAACGGAGTCACTCAAAGCCAAGTATAAAACTGTATTAATAAGTAATATAAATAAGTTAGAGATTTGGGATTCTGTACTGACATAACTGGATCTAGAGCCAATGTATATATGTCAAACTATTTGTATAGGCCAAACTACGAGCATACGTACCGTAGCAACATTTCTATCCTCTTTTACCTCCGATACTGAACAAAACCTTTATACCAGATGTATAGGGGTCAAACATTCGCCACACTTTCAGAGAATCATTTGTCTCAACTTCTCAACGACATTCCTACTCATTTAAATCGAACTTTCGGTACAAGGTTGGCGTCAGCGTTCGAAACATAGCGTCGACTTAATTTGTTGTTTTTAAAAATATGACTGATAAATTCAAGGTGTTCAAAATAAGAATGCCTGTATGTCTATATTTTGGGCACTTTTGAATTACTCGTTGAATTTCAAATCTAATAAAATTATCCCAGGGAGGATTAAGAGTCTACAATTAATCACGAATAGAATACAATTAATCACGAATAGCGTAACATGAATTAAACACAGCTTCTTAAAAGCATCCTTCTTTAGTCAGATCGTCACATATACTAAAGATATTTTAAAGATATTTGAAAAGCTCTAGGTGCATGACGCCAATAATATATTGCCTTCACTTCATCTTCGCTTAGAAAGTTAGTAACGAAACACTTCATTGAATCTTTATATAACTTTAAATAAAACACCCTTACCTCTCCTTTTGCCTTTACGTCACATAAATAGCTAATGTCCTTGTCAAGCCGAATAGTACGGTTCTCGATATATCCCTCAAAGCATCGGCCACGGTTTGTACTTAGACAGATGATAAAGAAAGGGAATAAAAGACAACCGACGTGAATAACTCCCACCACGACACGTTTGGACTTTGACGTGTCCCTTAAGGGAAGTGGGGAGGTCTGTAAGATAAGGGCTCACTACTATCGGAGTTCAAATACAAACACGACGACATTTCGATCCGAAAAGGTTGGGCGCATGCTTCTTTTACAAGGTGACCACATCACTAAGTGTGTGAAAAGGTCCTATTTTCCTTTCTCTATTGACTAAACCTGTCCGTCGAAAGGGAAAAGAATATAGGAAAGGATAATGAGATGCGTTGTAAGAATAGCCCTTTTCTTTCTATTCCAGTATATATTATCCTTACGATCTATGTACAAGGGAATCTAATATCGAGTGTAAAGTGCTTGCATGTATTCTATTACTAGTAATTTAATGAAATAAACAAATAAGAGCACGCATTACTCAAGCAAACAAATCTAATGATACCTTGGAGCTATTTCAGCTCTCCCCATTTTATATACATGCTTTAGACAGGTATGTTCGTGTATTCAACATTAACATTCAAATTTCCAAATTACTTTAATGAAGTTTTAAGTTGATAAATAATATTTCAAAGTATTTTAAAGGCTTCAATTCTTACCCACAGTGACGTCTTCCTTTATCAACACAATAGTGTATTTTCATTTCATGTCAAAGGAAAAAAAAATAACACTTTCGAAACCACAACATAATAGAAACGAGTTGATTTGCATTTATAAAACGAACAGGTGAATTTTCTAATGGGTTTTGAATTAAATGCAATCTGATAATAATAAATAATTGGTGATAGGTGTAGCCGAGTGGATACCGTATTCGTAACTTGCCTGAAACAAAACTCCTAATGTATCTGGTATGAATTCCAGAGAGTTGTGAAACATTTGAACTATCTAGGAGTTTAAACAAACATTATGTTAAAATGTGTTTTGAAATTGTGTAAAAGTAGTTTTAGATGAAAGCATTACCATTTAGACACACTTAAGCGTAGGTCAAGGGTGTAAGTGTGGGCCAAGGGTACCAGTGTGCTACACCGATACCCTTGATTTATCCATTACTCTTAATAAATTACAACTATTAAAATCGCTTCTATTGAATAGAAAAGTAATCTTAATTTGCTATAGAGGTGCGCGATATTTGGAGTGTTCAATAATTATTCTCAATTTCTATGACCATTTTTATGATAATGCGTGGTTCTTGGCTAAGTTGATTAGATGTAAGTTAGTTTTAGAATTTCGCAATGCATAGCAATTTAGCGTTCTTAACGTTATTTAAATAATCAAGGTATTTTCTTTAAGCGAATATAAAGAGTAGAGATAAAAAGAGGTTTCTAATGTTGAATGTCGTGTAGGGAATTTCTTATTCTACACTGCAAGGGTGAACGACGCGTTACAGAGGCGACATAACTAATTCAAGCTAAAAGTCCGAAAAAAAGAAGAAGAGATGGCAGAGTAGTTGATGTCTCCTACCTCTAGAACATCAACTTGGCCACATTACCTCCTGACAAGTTTATATTTCACATTTCACTCACAACATATATATAAAGTAAAACCGACATTTATGACCATGTTATATTATGTCGCTAGAACCGTGGATCACTGTCATTTCTCCACCGACAACGCATTTTGTTTTTCATTTCCAAAATGTTTGACCCTAAAAGTACATCCGCATGTGTACAACTTCGATTTTCTTATGATCAATGACGACAAAAAAAACAAAAATAATTTTTAAAAAAGTATATAAAAAATCATACCTTTTCATCTAAGCCATGATTGGAGGTGGATCGTTCATTTTAAATAAAAATGTCCCAATGAAGTAACTGAAAATAAAAAAAAAAACGTATAAATCAATTAATAAAATATCTAGGTAACAAGAACTAAATTAGAAAAAAAAAGGTGAATTTAAATAGCATTTTAGTGAAATATTGAATAATTCAAAATGATAAAATATCGTCCGATTAAATTATAATCTAAACATAAATTAGCATAAATATAAAATTAAAACACCTGTAGAACTCATAAATAAAAACTGAGGTGCTGAAAGGATATAGGTCGGGAAATTCTGATAAGGTAGGAAGTAAGGATACACGAATGATAAGGAAATTTGTTTAAGACTAAGATTTATTCCATTCCATACTGTTTCTATTTATAAAATGACATTTCCCGATTTTTATAAATCAATATCTTCATATAAGAGGTGAATCCCTATAATGTTAGCATCGTAGACTTATTTTTCATCAAATAGTAAATTATTTGTATGATCTTTTCAGCAATTATTTTGGAGTAAACTCTTGAGAATTTCATACACACACAATTATATTGCAACATTGTTTAATAACAAGAAATTAATATGCGATATTTTATTTCGATAGGGTTTATTTTTAAGAGTTACGGATACTTAATTGCGCAGTAGAAAAGGTATTACTTTTTCGAAGCACTATACTTGAAAAACTTATTACCAGTTGAGTTTCTGTGAATCAAACGGTCAGTTTCAAAAAACTTTGACGAACAATTCTATATAAATTATGTTGTTATAACTTTGTTTACTTGTTATACTTTTATCGTTATAACTTTTTGGTTTTTCCCCTCTATATTTCCTATCCCTAACTCCCTTAAGAATAAGAATTTTACGAATCACGTTTTCTTTACAAATAAACATCTTATGCAACCACAGCGTTGGTCTTCACTAACCTCAGTTCTTATTAATAACAATTTATTTTTCTACTTCGAAATAGAACAACGATTGAATCTATAACAATGATGGTTTTCACATTTCAACATATTTATACTAATAACAATATACAATAATATTTCCTTTAGTAATCCTCATGCCTTAATTCCCACTCATTCGTTCAGACGTTGTTACAAAATGTATTTTGCTAAATGTAAGGCTCTTAATTTGTTATATTACTTAATTTTAATTTAACAAGTTACAGAATTTAACGAAGAGTTTAATACTTTAATATCATAACATACATTCAAGGACTCGTAATCTACTTATCAGTAGCATTAATTTATTACCCCCACTCAAAATTTATAAAAATGTTGGATCACTTCGCATTTGCAATTTATAAAAATGTTTATATATATATATTTGTAATCTTTTATAAGCAGCTTTTATTTCATAACATACTTAAAATTAAAAATATATATATATATATATGTTAGCTAACTTCGCATGTGCTCACACGAAATTTGAAGTTTATAAAAAGTGTAAATTTGTATCGGGAAATTTTCATCGCCCTATCCTAAGGTATTAGCATGAATTATTTTTAAAATTAATGACTAGCCGTTATAAGGCTGTGGGGAGGGGGGCTTATTTAGGGTAAATTTTTTGTGCTAAAAACATAATATTGGTAAAAAGCACAACAATTTACAATATTTATGTTATACACTCAATCTACAAATACATTTTATATACATGTTAGTAATCTAATTTTCAGGAAATTTCATTTGATACCCTTCTCAAAAATTAAAAAAAATGGGCTATGATTTTTGAGCATTGCGCATGCGCATATTAAATCTCTATTAATGTTTAACTGTTTCTATTTTTTCCTGTGTGGGTCAAATTTCAACTCTCTAATGTCTACGGTTCGAGGGATATGAACCAATGTACGACGGACCGCCATACACATCATCCTCGGCATAAAGGTTTCAAGGATGATTTACGAAACCCTAAAAAGAATACAGTAAAGAAATAACGCTATATCTGGTCCACTTTCTATTTATTATCCCAGTCTGCGGCGGACAGTTCGCTTTCTATGTGACTACCCTACCGCAACGCGTCGCGTACAGGGAGGTCCTCTAGCCGTCGCGACGGTCGGTGGACTATCTGTTTGTGACGGACGGCAGACAGTCCGGTGGTCCGGATGGATAAACATAAAACGGACTGTCCACCGTGGACATTCCGCTTCGTGATCGACTGTTTGATTGTTACGGAAAGAAGTTGTTACTATTCTCATTGAAGATCGATTACCAATTTGATTATTGTAAACAAACTAAGATTGTTTATAACTAATTCCAATAAAGCAGTTGGTATACTTATACCTTGTTCTAACTAAAGCCACTGAGATTTTGTACTTCACTTTAGTAATTCTATTTAGAAAGGAATGAAGCAGCATTTTATTTAGCTATAAATTTCTTCTTTAATGCCCTTTTATAACATGTGAGAGTCTCATTTAGAAATTATTAATGAAGTGTTGTTTGTCTTTATAGGTGTTATGGGGATGCTTTGATCGATCTAAGATACCTACAGCACTAAGTCGGAGTTAGTAATGTTGTAATAAGAAAAAAAAAATTCGAGCTCTAATGAGCTAGGGTGGTATCTCTTGAACCGTGGCCCTCAGAGAGTCGTTTCAAAGGCTCTTTTAAGTAAACAGTTGTATCCTGCCAGTTGTCAGTACTAGTGCTGGATAAATTTTACTTTCGGGGACTTTAATGTAACGTCGATTGATGTAGCTAATTTCCTCTTTCCTCGGACGTCTTTTACGTTGTGACGTGAATTTTAAGTAATTTATTTCAAGTGCCTTTCTGTTATTTACTGTTCCTTCTACATCTTCATTTTATAACTTTACTCTTTAGATTCTATTTGTATTTTCCTGATGTAATACCATGGAACTAACAAGATACGTCTCTTTTTGTCAACAATATAACTTTAGTATTTTACTCAGCCTATACGGAAAACAACGAAGGATTGAGCGTTCCCTCAAGTGCATCTTGCATCTCAACTCAAAAATCAATCCATCTCTATCTATAATGGTTGTCAGACCATTGCCACCCATACAAGACCAGACTGTGTATCAAGATGTGAATCCATCATGGGATCTCGTCGATTACATGACAATTCACTATTATTTTATACCTGTAGCTAAGACAAAGGGGCAAAAAGTTGATGAAAGAGGTTATTGCTAACAGAGGTGATAAACGTGACATATTAAAGTAGGTTTCACAAGGATTTACGCAACTATAAAAAAATAAAATTAAAGTTTTGTCTGTACATTGATTAAAATTGAAAAAAATGTCGGATACTTTTTTATTTCACACATATCAAGCTTTAAATTTTCTCATGTATGTTATTTGTGTGCCTGTATGTCTGTCACAACTAGTCCGACTTTATAGGTGCAAAACTGGCAAAATGAAATCAAAAATTAACAAGGCTTGCTTTCATCGAAAAAAATATTTATAATAAAGCGACTTTTCAAAACAATATCAGTTATTTATTTATATATTTATTTTATATATANTATATGCAATTTTTTTACTCCACTCGTTCAATAATGTTGACTAAAATATATGTCATCATATTTTAAAAAGATTATAATAATTCTCTTTTGGATGTATTCAAAAACGGGTAAGTGCTTTATGCTACGGGGTTACATAGTACGTATGACTTTTAATACCATTAATCGTATTTCTTTGACAAGGAAAAATTTCATATGAAAAATAACTTTTGCCGTGATAAATGAAATTTCTTAGTATCTACCATCAGGGAAATTATTCCTAGGTATATTCTGCTTATTAAATTAAAATTTAATTTGTGAAATATTATTACTCTTTTCATAAAGGTTGTACAATGTTAATTACCTTTATTCACCTGTCAAAGTATACATTTTTAGAAACATTTTATATATAATTTTTTGTTATGTTTTTATCCCTTTTACCTTTGGGTTTTAGTTCCTTCATTAAACGTCAAGTGTGTTATACAAGTTAATTAAGGGGATAAAAGGCATGTAAATCGAATTAAAAGTCACTTAATTATGTGAAAGAAACACATTAATAATAAATTGGAAGAATATTCCTCTGCCCAGGATATGATTTTTATTAAAAATTTACTCTAAGTTCATGAACATCAGAATTATTTTACCGTCACTTTAGTTTTTACAAAGTTTACATTTTTCTATTGCATGACACCTTATTAGAAAAACCTATTGACGTTTATAACTATCCACTAATTTTAATGATATTTCCGGCAAAAACCACCACTAGAATGCTGGAATAACAATGAAAATTACATGTTTGGTGATAGAATATCGGTAAAGTTTACCGTAACGAATAAAAAACAACCAACTGTGGAATAGTGGTAGATTGTGCCGCCAAACGTCGACAAAAACCGATGATTATGCCCGGGAAATAACAGATACAAAAGTGGCAACCCTTCCTTCTTAATGGTAAGATGTCCTATGAAAAAGCTATAAATGTTTGCCTAAAGCTCTGCAAGAAGATATTTAGTAATCTAGTGGGGAAAAATACCGATGTTTTGGGCAGAGGTGAAAATTGAGATAAAGAGATCACAAATTACCGAGTTAATAAGAATTATTACTTACAATAAAGAAAGTATAAAAGCGATCCTAGTGTGGAGTTGAAATATAGTTGGAATGTTAAGAGTGTGATATAAAGGCATGCACATTGCGATAGAATTTTTATGATTCGTGAAATATAATATATGATGTAAAACATAGGAAGTTATAAAAACAGTATATTATTTTCTAAACGTTTATATTACTTCCTACGGAAAGTGAAAGACTCGTTTTTAAAACGCATATGTTGCAAGATGTGTGACTTCGAATATGCAATCCTTATTCTCCCCGTTTATAATGTGGGTTAAACAAATAAATAAATAAGTAGGGAAGGATTTGAATTCCAGATTTAGGTAATGGCGTGTTCCCAAGAAAGTGTAATTAATTTCAACATCATCACAGTTGCTAGTTAGTAATTAGAAGCGAGGTCTGGTTTCTCAATATACTATTTACGACGAGTTGTTCGATTCATTGTCGTTTCCCCGTCTTAAACATGTTCCCTTGCCGTGATGTAGTTGATTAAAACCGTCGCCTTACCGATTCACTAGATATGTTGAAACTGTTGTGCTTTAATGTATTGCGGGTTTGAAATTTTAATGAGTTCCAAACAAGGTAACCGTGACTGTACATTCTACCAACAGTACACACTGTTTAACTCTGGTAACCGTGACTGTACATTCTACCAACAGTACAAACAGTTTAACTCTGGTAACCGTGACTGTACATTCTACCAACAGTACAAACAGTTTAACTCTGGTAACCGTGACTGTACATTCTACCAACAGTACAAACAGTTTAACTCTGGTAACCGTGACTGTACATTCTACCAACAGTACAAACAGTTTAACTCTGGTAACCGTGACTGTACATTCTACCAACAGTACAAACAGTTTAACTCTGGTAACCGTGACTGTACATTCTACCAACAGTACAAACAGTTTAACTCTGGTAACCGTGACTGTACATTCTACCAACAGTACAAACAGTTTAACTCTGGTAACCGTGACTGTACATTCTACCAACAGTACAAACAGTTTAACTCTGGTAACCGTGACTGTACATTCTACCAACAGTACAAACAGTTTAACTCTGGTAACCGTGACTGTACATTCTACCAACAGTACAAACAGTTTAACTCTGGTAACCGTGACTGTACATTCTACCAACAGTACAAACAGTTTAACTCTGGTAACCGNAGATAAAGGTTTTTTTTTTTTTTTTTTTTTTTTTTACTCCACTCGTTCAATAATGTTGACTAAAATATATGTCATCATATTTTAAAAAGATTATAATAATTCTCTTTTGGATGTATTCAAAAACGGGTAAGTGCTTTATGCTACGGGGTTACATAGTACGTATGACTTTTAATACCATTAATCGTATTTCTTTGACAAGGAAAAATTTCATATGAAAAATAACTTTTGCCGTGATAAATGAAATTTCTTAGTATCTACCATCAGGGAAATTATTCCTAGGTATATTCTGCTTATTAAATTAAAATTTAATTTGTGAAATATTATTACTCTTTTCATAAAGGTTGTACAATGTTAATTACCTTTATTCACCTGTCAAAGTATACATTTTTAGAAACATTTTATATATAATTTTTTGTTATGTTTTTATCCCTTTTACCTTTGGGTTTTAGTTCCTTCATTAAACGTCAAGTGTGTTATACAAGTTAATTAAGGGGATAAAAGGCATGTAAATCGAATTAAAAGTCACTTAATTATGTGAAAGAAACACATTAATAATAAATTGGAAGAATATTCCTCTGCCCAGGATATGATTTTTATTAAAAATTTACTCTAAGTTCATGAACATCAGAATTATTTTACCGTCACTTTAGTTTTTACAAAGTTTACATTTTTCTATTGCATGACACCTTATTAGAAAAACCTATTGACGTTTATAACTATCCACTAATTTTAATGATATTTCCGGCAAAAACCACCACTAGAATGCTGGAATAACAATGAAAATTACATGTTTGGTGATAGAATATCGGTAAAGTTTACCGTAACGAATAAAAAACAACCAACTGTGGAATAGTGGTAGATTGTGCCGCCAAACGTCGACAAAAACCGATGATTATGCCCGGGAAATAACAGATACAAAAGTGGCAACCCTTCCTTCTTAATGGTAAGATGTCCTATGAAAAAGCTATAAATGTTTGCCTAAAGCTCTGCAAGAAGATATTTAGTAATCTAGTGGGGAAAAATACCGATGTTTTGGGCAGAGGTGAAAATTGAGATAAAGAGATCACAAATTACCGAGTTAATAAGAATTATTACTTACAATAAAGAAAGTATAAAAGCGATCCTAGTGTGGAGTTGAAATATAGTTGGAATGTTAAGAGTGTGATATAAAGGCATGCACATTGCGATAGAATTTTTATGATTCGTGAAATATAATATATGATGTAAAACATAGGAAGTTATAAAAACAGTATATTATTTTCTAAACGTTTATATTACTTCCTACGGAAAGTGAAAGACTCGTTTTTAAAACGCATATGTTGCAAGATGTGTGACTTCGAATATGCAATCCTTATTCTCCCCGTTTATAATGTGGGTTAAACAAATAAATAAATAAGTAGGGAAGGATTTGAATTCCAGATTTAGGTAATGGCGTGTTCCCAAGAAAGTGTAATTAATTTCAACATCATCACAGTTGCTAGTTAGTAATTAGAAGCGAGGTCTGGTTTCTCAATATACTATTTACGACGAGTTGTTCGATTCATTGTCGTTTCCCCGTCTTAAACATGTTCCCTTGCCGTGATGTAGTTGATTAAAACCGTCGCCTTACCGATTCACTAGATATGTTGAAACTGTTGTGCTTTAATGTATTGCGGGTTTGAAATTTTAATGAGTTCCAAACAAGGTAACCGTGACTGTACATTCTACCAACAGTACAAACAGTTTAACTCTGGTAACCGTGACTGTACATTCTACCAACAGTACAAACAGTTTAACTCTGGTAACCGTGACTGTACATTCTACCAACAGTACAAACAGTTTAACTCTGGTAACCGTGACTGTACATTCTACCAACAGTACAAACAGTTTAACTCTGGTAACCGTGACTGTACATTCTACCAACAGTACAAACAGTTTAACTCTGGTAACCGTGACTGTACATTCTACCAACAGTACAAACAGTTTAACTCTGGTAACCGTGACTGTACATTCTACCAACAGTACAAACAGTTTAACTCTGGTAACCGTGACTGTACATTCTACCAACAGTACAAACAGTTTAACTCTGGTAACCGTGACTGTACATTCTACCAACAGTACAAACAGTTTAACTCTGGTAACCGTGACTGTACATTCTACCAACAGTACAAACAGTTTAACTCTGGTAACCGTGACTGTACATTCTACCAACAGTACAAACAGTTTAACTCTGGTAACCGTGACTGTACATTCTACCAACAGTACAAACAGTTTAACTCTGGTAACCGTGACTGTACATTCTACCAACAGTACAAACAGTTTAACTCTGGTAACCGTGACTGTACATTCTACCAACAGTACAAACAGTTTAACTCTGGTAACCGTGACTGTACATTCTACCAACAGTACAAACAGTTTAACTCTGGTAACCGTGACTGTACATTCTACCAACAGTACAAACAGTTTAACTCTGGTAACCGTGACTGTACATTCTACCAACAGTACAAACAGTTTAACTCTGGTAACCGTGACTGTACATTCTACCAACAGTACAAACAGTTTAACTCTGGTAACCGTGACTGTACATTCTACCAACAGTACAAACAGTTTAACTCTGGTAACCGTGACTGTACATTCTACCAACAGTACAAACAGTTTAACTCTGGTAACCGTGACTGTACATTCTACCAACAGTACAAACAGTTTAACTCTGGTAACCGTGACTGTACATTCTACCAACAGTACAAACAGTTTAACTCTGGTAACCGTGACTGTACATTCTACCAACAGTACAAACAGTTTAACTCTGGTAACCGTGACTGTACATTCTACCAACAGTACAAACAGTTTAACTCTGGTAACCGTGACTGTACATTCTACCAACAGTACAAACAGTTTAACTCTGGTAACCGTGACTGTACATTCTACCAACAGTACAAACAGTTTAACTCTGGTAACCGTGACTGTACATTCTACCAACAGTACAAACAGTTTAACTCTGGTAACCGTGACTGTACATTCTACCAACAGTACAAACAGTTTAACTCTGGTAACCGTGACTGTACATTCTACCAACAGTACAAACAGTTTAACTCTGGTAACCGTGACTGTACATTCTACCAACAGTACAAACAGTTTAACTCTGGTAACCGTGACTGTACATTCTACCAACAGTACAAACAGTTTAACTCTGGTAACCGTGACTGTACATTCTACCAACAGTACAAACAGTTTAACTCTGGTAACCGTGACTGTACATTCTACCAACAGTACAAACAGTTTAACTCTGGTAACCGTGACTGTACATTCTACCAACAGTACAAACAGTTTAACTCTGGTAACCGTGACTGTACATTCTACCAACAGTACAAACAGTTTAACTCTGGTAACCGTGACTGTACATTCTACCAACAGTACAAACAGTTTAACTCTGGTAACCGTGACTGTACATTCTACCAACAGTACAAACAGTTTAACTCTGGTAACCGTGACTGTACATTCTACCAACAGTACAAACAGTTTAACTCTGGTAACCGTGACTGTACATTCTACCAACAGTACAAACAGTTTAACTCTGGTAACCGTGACTGTACATTCTACCAACAGTACAAACAGTTTAACTCTGGTAACCGTGACTGTACATTCTACCAACAGTACAAACAGTTTAACTCTGGTAACCGTGACTGTACATTCTACCAACAGTACAAACAGTTTAACTCTGGTAACCGTNATAATAGAATAGAAAAAAAATAAAATAAAGTAAATAATAAAGAAAGTAATTTGTGGAGAAACATTTAAACGTGTTTTTTTATACGAAAGAAAAATACTATAAGGTTTAAACTTATCGAAGCTTCTATCCCCTCGGTAGATTCAAGTATTCAGACAAATCCCCTTCGAAATGTTTGTTTTCTAATTTAGAGCTGGCGAATTTCGTATAAGCGAGGAACAGGTGTACCACCTGAGGCGAAAATGCTTACAATCCCAGCTCGCATACCCTTTATCGATTTTTAAGGTACCGTGCCACTCTAGGTCGCGTATATATTCCGAATATTCCGCCCCCTCAGGCCTAAATTATCTAATACGAAATCAGTTTCCTCTGACAGAAAAGTTTACGTCGACTTTTAGACGTTTTATACAGATTAAATACCATCTGGGACTGTAAAGGAAACCTGAAGTCTTTCTGATGATAAATAACCATGTTTAATCAAACGGAATTCAAATCTTTAACTGTGTGTTAGATTAGATTAGATTAGATTACCATTTATTGTAATAAAAACAAATATATATACATATTACATAATAAGTACATTATGCACTCTACTTAAATTAAATTTTTATTTATTTTTTTTATTAATTTATTCTTTTTTCCTTTTCCTTCTGGCAACTCGGCTTACGCCGTGGTTTGGTGTAGGCTTACAGGCCTAGTACAACCAATGGAGTCGGTCTTATTATTATTATCGTTTGTTTTGTTTTTTTCTCTCTCTGAGATTATACACATGAATAAATATAGTTCTTGTATACATAAACTTATAAATCATCTAACTATATATAATTTGTGTACAAATTATTCTATAACCATTAACTGTGTGTAGTAAAGTTAATTATCTTAAGTCAACGGTGTACCAATTTATTTTCTGTATTTTCCCTTTTCATGAAATAATATTATAATTTTTCGAATCTTTAAACCAATATTAATAGTTTATTTAATAAGGAGCTTTGACCGTTCATAGTTAACGGTTTACACCCAAAATTGTCAATGATTGGCACTTTTGGAGAATTGTCAATGAAAGGCATTTCTGGAAAAATGACAATGAAAGGCATTTCTGGAGAATTGACAATTTCTTAACGATTTTCAATTATTGACAATTTCTGGAGAATTGTCAATTATTGACAATTTCTGGAGAATTATCAATGATTGACAATTTCTGGAAAATGTGTCATTGTTACTTGTTACGACGATAAAAAAACATTTCATTCACTAATTATAAATAGCATACTGTGAAATTTCATTCACCATAGTTAATGATAGATAGTAAAATCCAGCAACCATGCAGCGGCAGCTATGCAATAACGCCAAAATCCAACTATGCAGCGCTCTAAACTCTAAGCGAAATTAAAGGTAACCACCAGGTAAGAATTTCACGATATAGAGTATTTGGCGTAGTAATAATCAATAATGTAGAAATATATCTATTATATTGAATATTATGTGATTCAAATAAATGATCTAAGTCTGGGTTTAAGCGTTATATAGCGCATTATGTTTCCCATATACACTACTAGAATACTATGATGCTTGTAACATTTTACCCACCTCTTAAACCTTTTAAAGAGATATAGAGGGAAAATGTGTATTAAATATATAGGCTGATAGTTATAGTTAACATTTCATATAGTGAACTTATTTTTTCCATCTAGTGGGTGATGATGATTTAGAAGTAAATAAGCCAAAATATGAATCGAAGAGATATTTAAAAGAAAATAGCGATGAATGAAATGTGCAATCAGTTATAGTTGATTCATGATTTTATTGTTGCCTCACTTATTAATTTAATTGTGAATGAAAGTAATATTCAAAGTTAAGATCAATCTACATATGCTAATAAAAGCCAAATAACATTCGATTGGTTTGGCCAGTCTAAACACCCTACATGTATTTACGACCTTAGAAAATTTATAAATATAAATATATAAATNTTTAGAATATTTTAAGTTTTAATGTATTGTAAAATATTAATATTATACAGAATGATAACGAAGATCAAAAGATGCAAGTACATAGTCTGTGTAGCGTAATTGCATTACATTTTGCGGTATAAATATACTCGTATGTATCAAAATGATGTTTATATATATATATATATGTATACATATATGTATATATATAAATTAATCATTTAAGTGTATTTTATCTTTTACAATCTTTTTGATACAGGGCAAGTTTATGATAAAATAAAATAAAAAAAAAACGAGAAAAAGAAAAAATTACCCATTACTATTTACAGGCTAAAATGTCATATGCAAATGCTCTTTTCAGTTAATAAAAGTAAGTGGTAATAAAGTTAAATAAATATATAGAAGAGGAAATAGTGAAGATCTCTCTGAAGGAGAAGTATAAGAAACCGATTGAATGATTTACTAATTCGAGTAGGAGTTATCCCCTAAGAGCCCTTTTGCTTCAGTAAGTTTAGTGAAGAATAGGGTCAGTTCATTTTAAAAATCCTTGCTCTTTTATGTGATATAAGGTTGATTTAAGATTCAACAAAATAGATTTTTTTTATTAAAACATTCAGGATATAACCCTAATAGATAGTCAGGAGTATGAAATGTAATACATGTATATTATTATATTAGTTAAGATTATACAGCGATACTTACAGTAATCATTAAATAGGAGAAAAACACCATTAAGGCTTATTTAATACTATTTTATTAGACTTACTGAAAGTAAAAAATCACAGGGAAGTACTTAGTCCAAGTACTTTTTAGGGTTTTGTAGATGAGTAAGCATACCCATTATGTAAATTATGATTTCTTGTCTTCAATCTAAAAGTCCCGGGTTCGATCCCCCGGGGGGTCACAATGTTTTTTATCAGTAATAAACCAATAAGGAACGCAAAATTTAAAAAAGCAAATATATATTTGTGTCCTACTCTTCAGCAGCTTTCATTTGATACCCAACTCAAAATTT
>KZ651637.1:210062-220211 GCA_001010745.2 Gerris buenoi
TATATATATATAAAAATGAAAAGGATAAACCAAGCTATGTACTCAGAAAAAAAAAACTTCATTATTCTTTTTTAAATCGTCGTTGTATAAACACGAAGAGAAGCATTTACTTCTAAAAGGACCTGAAAACAGGATATTTTGAGACTTGATTACCTAAATATGAGGTTACAAAATGTCGGTAATTTTGTTTTAACAAATACTCTAAAAGTAAATTTTGTTTTAACAAATACTCTAAAAGTAAATTTTGTTTTAACAAATACTCAAAAAGTAAATTTTGTTTTAACAAATACTCTAAAAGTAAATTTTGATAATAAAATCAAAGTAATATGCATACTTAAATGTCACTAGGAATACTAGCATGTATTAAAATCAACTTGTATCCGGTCAACCGTGTTTCACATATTGACAAGCTGTCAGCTGTTAAGTCAAACACATGACAGAAGTTAACGTGTTAAACTCAATCCAGGGTAAAAGCTTGCTAAGGACGTTTCCATTAAGGTCTGAAACTGATACAGATTTATGGATATCATGCTGTATCAAGTTCGGACCGTCCAATTCGAATTCGGACTATCCACCGATGATTTAGAATCAAAAATATGGATAGAAAAAAATGATCAAACTCAACACTTACACGTTCAAAAGACTAGTGAAACAATGTAATAATAGAAATATACATGTTCTTCAGGAAATATATAGTTTTATAGTGTTCAATTGACGACCGAGTATAGAACAAGATCAAGATAGTGGCTGTACTTAAAGTGTAAGTGTTAGCTCTAGGTTAGTAAATAAAATAACCATAAGCCACAAACTCTTGAACGAAGTAGATATACACTATATAAAGTAAAAATTACCCGAAGATAAGAATGGCACACCTAGGTTACGTACCTAGAGCAGTAAGACAGTTATTACAGGCCGAGGGCGAAGTTTGAAAACACGAGTGCGTTTAACGCCTGAGGGCTGTCATGGCGCTTACATACTAGCATGTATTAAAATCAACTTGTATCCGGTCAACCGTGTTTCACATATTGACAAGCTGTCAGCTGTTAAGTCAAACACATGACAGAAGTTAACGTGTTAAACTCAATCCAGGGTAAAAGCTTGCTAAGGACGTTTCCATTAAGGTCTGAAACTGATACAGATTTATGGATATCATGCTGTATCAAGTTCGGACCGTCCAATTCGAATTCGGACTATCCACCGATGATTTAGAATCAAAAATATGGATAGAAAAAAATGATCAAACTCAACACTTACACGTTCAAAAGACTAGTGAAACAATGTAATAATAGAAATATACATGTTCTTCAGGAAATATATAGTTTTATAGTGTTCAATTGACGACCGAGTATAGAACAAGATCAAGATAGTGGCTGTACTTAAAGTGTAAGTGTTAGCTCTAGGTTAGTAAATAAAATAACCATAAGCCACAAACTCTTGAACGAAGTAGATATACACTATATAAAGTAAAAATTACCCGAAGATAAGAATGGCACACCTAGGTTACGTACCTAGAGCAGTAAGACAGTTATTACAGGCCGAGGGCGAAGTTTGAAAACACGAGTGCGTTTAACGCCTGAGGGCTGTCATGGCGCTTACTGCTCGTGGTGCGTACACTATTTTATCGCCTCTCCCCCGCCACTAAGACAATATTTCAAAATACAATTTTACTACGTTTTTATTAGCTTGATTTCTTGTTTGTTTGTCCAGTACAAATCTTGCAATTGATTTTAACTAACTTCCTGAGTAGCTACACATTTAAAACTTTTAGAATAGCTCAGAACACGATGACAATGCATTATTTTAATACTTTTAGCCATCTTTCAACAGCATTTAATTCGTTTTCAGCAAATTTTGCTGTATGGAAAGTTAGTTCGGAAAACATCCGCAAGTTATATTTGTTTTGACATGTCTCATATTTACAATCTTCATTTTGACAGGTTTAAATTTATAATTTGTGACAGAAAATTTAAAAACGTAGTATATAAAAAGTTCTTTTTATCGTGCAATTAGTTCACCTCTATTTTGCCGTAATCTTCAAAACCATAAAGGCATATTAAGGTTACATTTGTACCAAAACAAACAGCAGTTATAAAAATATTAGTTGTTATAAAAATTCAACACCTGACGCTTAGAACTACTAGCGCTTCCTGCACGCCGCGGCTGCTTCTCGAACTAGCAGCCTGTAAAAATACATGCTTTATTTTTCATGCTCTAGGGCTGTAAAATAGAACTTTAACGTCCGTTCAGGATAGGAATGTTTACAAGTGGTGTGCGATAAAAGTTTTAACTTATTCGATTTTGTTTCCTTTATAAATCAGTGGTCTAAGTTTTCTTGTTTTAGTAAGGCGGAAAAATTTTACTGCTTTAGATTTGAGAGTAATAATTTCGAGGCCGTTTTTCGCACAATACTGGAATAATAGATCTAATCATTCTTGAGCCTCTGTCCATGAACTGGCCAGTAATAGTATGTCGTCCGCATAAAGAAGTAGTCAAATCTTAATTAGGTTAGTGAGTCTGACTCCTTTGAAGCCTTTAGACATATGTAATAAAATTAACCAGGTCTGATATGAATAAAAAGAATGGCAGAGAGAGGCTCGCTTTGTACAAGGCCACGGGTAATTTCCACCTTTTTTTTAAAAAAAACTGTTTTTATTCTTAACTGCCAGTACTGCTTGATCGTAGATTGATTCCAAAGTTGTAATTATTTTAGAACTTAAATCAAGAGCGAGTAGTTTTTTCCACAATAAGTGATGAAAAACGGAATCGAAATCCCTAAAAAAATCTATGAAAATCACTGGTGGTCACCTGAATCAAGTGATATGCTTGTATATCTCAAAGAAAGAATACTACGTTGTAATCATTTTAAAAACTTGAATAAAGACACCACATTCAATTGCTTGAGCAGCAGTGAATTGAACTAGATTTCTATGAACATCAGTTAGTTTTTCAGTTACAATAATACCTTATGAATAATTTAACTTTGTTCATTTAGAAAATTATCTTTGAAACGAGAAAATCATTTTTACCACGGCGAATCAACCAGGAAAATTTATGAAGTTAATAATTAATATCTCTCAAAATGCTCAGCAACGAAGCGAAAGCAAACTGGAGTAAGAGTATGTATTTAGTAACACAAGCCACTCGAACTGAACCTTTACCTTTACCGTCATTAGAAGTTTGCATGAATTATATCTGCATAAATTATATCTGCCTATATTATGTCAAATAGCCACTCTGGCGACCACGTGCACCAATATTAGCCGAGTTTATATACTTAGTAGTGAATATTCAAAACAACGGAAATTTACCAACTATAATTATATTGCGCAATAGGCACTTAAATTTTATATTAGCTAGTCAAAACTAAATTCACCGTACAAAAATTCAAAAGAAGAATTGAATAACACAAAAACACTTTTTCCTACGATATTAGGAAAGCCATTGAAAATGTATTGTTATTTATTAGAGTGAGATATGTAGAATAACTAAGCATACATCATTTTGGATTTAGACTACGAAATATTTAGTGTGTGAATAAATGTGACCTTGTATACAATATAATTATAATTTATATAACCGAGTATTGTCCCAACGACGATGACTACACACCTCGGAATGATTTGTTATTGCTAAGCGAAGGCAACCACATTTATTCCAAACATTATAATAAAAATAAATGTTTGTTTTGATTCGACGGTCTTCAAATATAAGACTAGACAAATGAATTGATATCTAAATTAATTTACTTAATTTTATTTTATTTATAAATTTAAAATTAAGCCCATTGTCACAGGCCTAATGCCTCGTGCTTTTATAAATATGTATTAATTTATTTATTAAAGGTGATTATTTGTATNATATATTTGTAACTCATGTAGAAATATAATATGTATAATGCATCAAACTATGTAACAAACAAAATAAATGTATATTTATATGTATGATTATGATAGGTGATCCACCTATCTTAACCCACCTATCTTGTTTCTCCCAATTTAATCAGACTTCGCAAATTCTACTTTGGAATATCAGAGAAAATTAAATTAGCTGTGTAACAGCTGTTTACACAAACATTTGCCTGAACTAATAAAACAAGAGAGTAGGGTTTTACAATGTTATAAGGATCTTATCTAGCTGGTACACAGCTAATTTAATTTTCTCTGATAATCCAAAGTAGAATTTGCGAAGTTTGATTAAATTGGGAGAAACAAAACTGAGGACATTTCATCCACGCGATATGACCACAATTTGAAAATATTGTGTCCTAAAAGTTCCTAAGAGAATATATTAGGGCAATAATTATTCAGCATTACCTACGATTGTATCTAATTAACTGAAGAACATTTGGTATTAGCAAATTATGACCAGTGAGAGCTACTATAACATTCCGATAAGCAAAATCATGTATGAAATAGGATTATTATAGTAAACTGTAGTAGTTTGGATATAATTTCACAGGATCATACGTATACTGAGAATAGAAAATGTAGGTTGCATCAACTAGTGGTTATCATCAACATGTATAGTTTATGTGTTCGATTTGTGGATACAGGATGCGTATATAGGATACATGGTCGTATTATCAAATGGGCATTTATATGGCATTGCTTAATACACAAAAATGCATAAATGAGAATCGATATTCACTAAATTCGTACTCAAAGAAACTAGTAGCTAATAAATAATCCAACAGACATTAAAAAACTAACTTTCAAATTATTTAACTGTTTTTAGTGAAATTTATTTTAGAAATATGTAGGTATGTTTCTTTATCTCCAGTAGACACGAAACGTATTTTTTCAGGGCTAGTTTATACGTTATAATGTTGGTATTTTCATCCCTGTTCTTACAAACGGGGAAATAATGTGAAAACGAGAATATTATGTAAAAACGGAATTATAATCCACATTTGCCAATCTAATTATTTTGTAAATAGTCGAGAATGAATGGCAAATGTAGTGAATTGGTTCAAATCAGGTTGGCAACGCTGCTTTTAAACTTTCAGCTGTATTCCTAGTCATTCTACAATTTTTTGTTTACTTTTATTTAGCTTTTGTTAAACTTTTTATTTTATTAGGTACTTTGAAACTAATTAATTGTTTTAAATCATTTAAATAATTTGAGATTATTTTATTTCTGTACTAAATTCGTTTAATAAAGAAATACAAATGTTTTCTTTGTTGAATATATCTTATATAGCACTTTTTTGTGGAGATAACATTTTGCACGTACCTCGAGAATATTCCATTATAATTGCCTTGTTATAATTATCTCCCTCTGCTACGCCTCGGGAGCTAATAGGCATTAATCTCTCGGCTTCGCCTCGAGAATTAAGATACCTAATACCCTCGGCTTCGCCTCGGGATTTAGTTTCCTTGATTCCCGAGGTGCATAAATCACGCAGTCAAGGCCGATTTATTGCTTTTTCTACCTTCTGGAGGTAAAATCTTAAACTTACCTCGAGAATAAAAATCACTTGCATCCACGCGATAATTAACTCCCTCGGCTCCGAGTACAAATTACTTTCCAGCTCGTTAATTCTAATAAATCCATATACCCTTAAGAAATGATAGATTTAAAAAAATGCTAAGTAACACATTTTTCCTTTAGCTCATATATAGTGATTTGAACCTATTTTCAGGTATCATAGAGTTTAGCATACGAAGTTCATTCGAAAATTGATTCGTATAGTGTTCATTTTGTGACAGTCTTTGTATTGTAAGTAGATTTGTGTTGTAGAGATGACATATTTAATGAATTAGTTTGTAGTTTTTCCTCAGTGCTCCTGAAGCTCAGGGCACCTGAGCATAATCAGTGACCATCAGAGTTTAATTACCATATTAAAAAACAAACTAACGGTTACGGATAATGCTCAGGATCCATAATGATGCTACAATTCCGGCTTGTTGATTCATCACGTGTGAATTTCACAATTTTTTCAAATGTTCGACAATTCTGTAGACAAACTGAGATGTAGAGGTGAAGTATTTTATTGCACATCTTACACCGATTTTGAACAGTGATTTTGGATTTTGGAATTTAGCACGTCAAACCCACTATTTCACTTATCAATCTGTAACACGATCTTAATATATACGGTTGAAAATTGCTCGAATGGTTTTTGTGACAATGAAATTGTATTTGATGTAATTTAACATTGTGAGAACAATGCTTGTAATACAGTAGTAGCCGCTTAATGTGATTGCTTTAGAACCCAGACAAAACAATAACATTAACCCACTGATAATAATAAGCAAAAGTTACAGCAGGAGGAAGTAAAACTCAAAACAAAACAATAGTTATGTACGCACCAAGGGAGTAAAGTAAGTGATTGCACCCTGAGCGATGAAGTCCGAGGGCATCGCCTCAGGAACCATAACGATCACTTCCGAGGCGGAGCCGAGGGAGTTAATTATCGCGAGAGTGCAAGTGATTTTTCCTCTCGAGGTAAGTACAAGATTTTACCTCCAGAAGGTAGAAAAAGCAATAAATCAGACTTGATTGCGTTTGCTTCTTGTGCGATATCATGGGGAATACTTCAAAACAGTTTCATCAAAGTCCACTAAGTTATCTGCTATTATCATTCCTTATTTATCTATTTTACGTAACTTTATATTTAAACCAAAATGAGCAAATTTACCAAAGAACTAATAAATTTAACTAAAAACAACACAATTAATAGAACATTTACTCAAAACCCGGAGCGTTATAAAACAAAACAAAGAAATATTGAAAAACAGCTGATTGCGGGACATATTTGTATACATAGTGTTGCCAACTTTAATTTCGTAAAATCCGTTTAAACGCAATTCTTTTACTAGAATTAAGTTGTCTGCACTGAATTTACAAGGATTTGTGTCATAACTCCGTGTGGCTCGGCCAGGTAGTTAAAACACTTAAAATCCTGAAAACCAGGCAGATAAGTTAACGTCTTCTCCTACCTGGAGGTAAAATTATAAACAAGGCTCTGTTTCTACGGACACTCAGTGATGTGATGACACATTACAAAAAGCAAACTAAAATAATTTGAATTTCAATGCACATATATTATATTATATTTTATTGTTTTGTTTTAGGAGCTCTAAGAAATAAATCTTTAGGGAAAAAAAACTAATACATACATATATGAAAGTAAATAAATGTACAAGATCACGACGTTTCGATTTCGAATGCCTTTTTTGTTTAAAATTTAAACTTAGAAACAAAACAAATTATCATCGAACTTATATTGATTTGTTGATGACAGAATACGAATCATTGAAAGACCCACCATTCATCCCATAAATGGGAGATGGTGAGGTAATGCTAGGTTTACTTTCTTAGAAAAAAATATGTTTACCAAAATACCAGTGCCAAAGCTCTAATTGTTCCCCCGAAAATTATTTTTTAAAAAATCCAGCCACCTCGACTTTGATCTCAATAAACAAAATATTTATAACAATAAACGAAACATTTTTAATGCTTTGGTATTTGGCGGGCCCGTTCCAAGTAATTTTGATTACTCTATGCTGTGGATAACATTAACCGTGATTATATTAAGCGGCATAACACTGCAACAAAATGTAAAACTGTCTGCAACTAACAGAACATATTTTAGTGGAACAAAATATTTCAATTTAATTGTAAGACACCACCAACTCTACAATAAAAGTTTTCGTTCACGAATTAAAGCGAGAAAATAAAGTTATAAATAAAAGATTCAATTTAGGTTTAGAAAATGTCGAGGGTAGAAGTTCAGTCTCGTGGTATTAAGACGGTTAACAGAATCACGGCAAGCTTACGAGGTCTGTGTGTAAAGGGTTAGGTAACGACGTTAAGCCAATCTCTGGGTGACCGCATTTTACACCTCGATATCGGTGGTGGTAGGTATCCTGTAACTTATCTCAAGCGAGTTACCCGTGGATAATAGGCTTGATTTCGTTGGGATTATAAGGAATAAACCCTGTATTGCATCTAAATTGATTTTAATCTGTTCCTAATCGGATCATTTAATTTTCTTTTCCTGTAATCCGAAAATAAACCTTTTTCGTCTTACTGTCGATCAATTTATAACGGGATCTCCGAGCTTAAATCTCTAGTCTCGAGGGGGGAAAAGAAGAACTCAGATATAAAATGTAAATGTGAAAGAAAGAAAAAGAAAATTACGTTGGAAAACGAAGATAACGTAAGCTAGTTTAATTCACCTGACATTATTAAACAACGAATTAGAATACATAAGTCAGACAGCATATAATTCCCTTACAAATTTCTTACAATTTTCAAAGAATAATATGGTATTTACGAAACCGAATGCACTTTTTCCCTCTACCAATGGAAAGAGAGAGAGCTTTCTAATCTTAAAAAAGTGTGCTAATGTTTTTAACCTAAAACATTCTTATCTTTCAAGTTCTAAGAGCATTGGATTAGATATATATTTTTCTTATATTTTTATGTCCCGAAGGATAGCTTTGATCATCAGAGAACGACAGATCCAACCTTTTCATGTGTTCATAAATGCGGAACCCTGCCTAGGAAACCATATATTCATTAGTATAAAGACCTAGATTCGAGATTGCCTTTTGACGAAGCCAGTCCCTTTGTGGATACGCAACCTGATGTAACTTTCTAAGCCTCTAATATATCTGTGATATTAAAGTAAACTTATCGTTGTATTATAGTAAATCCTAATTGCATTCAACACAATAAGAATCTTGTTTATAAAGATCCTTTCAAAGGTCTTGAATAGACTTTTCCTCAACTTTTTCCTCTGTATTAGAATGATGAGGTCTGAGTAATATTGGATTATTTATGTCTTTGTATATTAATTTACTATTATAAAATTATTTATTGTTGCTACGTCAACAAAATGTCAAATGCCCTGTTATGACACAAAAAAATATAATTTTTGTTTTTGCTATATTAATTAACAGGTCAAGTGTGGGCTAGTCAGCACACAGCGAGGGTCCGTAGGCCACACTGTATAGTTAAGTAGTACCCTATTTATGGTGTTTTTAAAATACTAAAAAGCTTACTTTGAAATATCCTATGGGTCTGATATTCTCAAAACATATAAACAATCTTCTGATGATGTATTTTATTACCACTAAACCGGACTGTAAACATACATTGAAAACACTGTTATCAAGACATATACATGCCAAATTTAAAAGCCATCGGACGAAAGGTGTAGCTGTGAGGGCAGGCGATGGACGGATGGACAGACAGACACACACAGGAAAATATAAGGGTCCTTGGTTTTGCCTACGGAGTCTAATAATAAAAAGTTTTAATACATTTTCATGTAATGAAATACACAACAAAGTTGGCGATGAGGATAAAAAACTTTGCAGAATGGAACAAAAACTCAACTCGTTGATCGAAGCTTTAACTGGTTTAGTTTCACCACTTCAGCAGCCTTAACCTCAAGGAAACAATCAAAATACACCTATTTAAGTACAATTGAAAACTCAATCAATACAGTTTGAGAAATATGACGAATCAGTTGGAAGTTTTGAGAACTAACTATACCTTACAATTAGAAAATTAATTTAAATTAAAAATTAAATGCCTTTCTGGTACGAATACTGATACAGACACAGCTAATGTTATGGAATTAATAAATTGTTTATAGGTAACCTATGACGAAAAGCCTCAAATTAATTTGTAATATAAACTCAAAAAATAATTTCTTTAATTCGAATACACTTATCTTACCATTTTATTTTCCAGGTACTTGCAGACTAACTCTTTAATTATTTTAGCGGCCCTTAAAACGTTATTTCTTGGGAATTTTTGAACTCTTCATCTTTCTATATTAAAAAAGTTTTGTTAAACAAACAAGGCTTGGGCGTAAGAAAGAGAAGGGAAGACTAAACTATAGCAGAAGTAGGCGTTAGAGATATCCTCCCATTTTTTGTTGAAAATGAAGGAGATATCTTGGGCGACCTCTCTTTTATTTTTCTCTCTACCCTTTCCAGCGTTTTTTTTTTTTACCATTTCATGTTTACTTCTCCTGCTTTTTTGGGGTATATGCTTCCACTTTCCCTGACGCATCATATGTTTTTGAAAACAAACAGGTTTGACCTGCAAGATGATATTAATCATTTTTTTAAAAGTTATTATACCTAGATATTTTCCCATTTTTTTATTTTTCTTCAATTATATATATAT
>KZ651637.1:225171-236094 GCA_001010745.2 Gerris buenoi
CACTTCAAGACCTTTAAATTGATGTCTAACATGCCATGGTAACTTAAAACTTTTTCAATTTTTAAGTTTTTGGTAGTATTCATACTACGGAACTGGAAATGAGGGGGAGATCCGTGGTCCGAATCCCGGCACTGAAGTCTAGTTTTCTCTGACTGTCTCCCTTTGTAAATAGTAATTATAATTTGATTTAAAATAAAAATTATTTTTTTTTATAAAAGAAATTCTATAAAAACATGGCAACTTCAATTAAAATTTATGGTTGCTACGCAGAAATGCCGATTTACATAAAGATATTGAAACAAAAATTATGTAAAGTTATACTTACTTGTAAAGTGAGTAAAACATGTAATTTAAAATATTGTAATATAAGGCTATTTATTTATTAATAACTTTGGATGGGCGAAATTACGAAAACCCACACCAAATGTTTCAGCATTGGTAAATAAAATAGTAGCCCAACAATTTTAGCATGGCAAAGAAAAATAAAAGAATCGACATTCTAACAAAATGTAACCTGGAAAGAAAATAATTGTTCAACTACAAAAAAAGTGTCTGGCCATCAAGCACATTTGCTGCAAAAAGATCAAACATAATTTCGACATTAGTCCATCAACCAACAACTAACACCTAACTGACTCTTCCAACTAAAGCTAGAGCTTCCTCGTTGAACGTGCACCCAATAAACAATACCCTGGTCAAAACCTAAAAAAACATCTCTGCAACTCCACATCTCTAAGTGTCAAGGTGTTCCCTCAACTAACCGATCCACAATCTCTGTCATATTGATCCTTCAATATGGTCAATATAGTCATGCCCGCAATGTTCAGCGCAATTCAAAATTGCTACAAAATGTTTTTAGAGAGTTTCATATTTTTAGTATTATTATCCAAATTTACATCGAGGAGTTGGGAATGAAGACAAATAAAAAATTGAGGGAGTTGTTTGTGGAGCCTCCACTCTAAGCATATATAAAATTAATGCGTCTACGGTGGTATGGGCACGTGAGAAGAATGGATGGGATGAAAATGGCAAGGAAGATCTTCGACTGCAGACCTGTGGGACTCATACGTCCTCCGGGACGACTTAGGGCTCGATGAAGGGATGCGTTTGAGGGAGACATGTTGGCAGCCAGGGTCCGATGGATGGAGGATCGAACAATCTGGTGCCAGCGAGTTCGTCAGGCCAGGGACCTGTGGAGTCTGTAGCGCCAACGGAAAAAGAAGATGAAGATGCAAATTTACAATAATTTTACTTTAGATAAGCTGAGGAGGCTCATAATTCTACTTCCATCTTATACAAACTAGTAATTAGTTAAAATAATGTCGAAATAAAGAAGCTTAGATAATAATTCACAATTCCAAGAGGAATTGTAAATAAACGTTACTAGAGGTGGAATGCGTTCTCTTTGATTCATTATTAGAATGGTGATTTATTATTTTTTTAGAGAAATAATGATGATTTAAGCTAGTTAGCCCTTGTACTCAACATTTAACTACGGAGCTTGAAATTCATAGCTCTAAAGCGATTAAGTCTGTAATAAAAGTACCGGTGTGGAAATGTCACACATGACTTCCATGAAATATTGCCGTGTCAATACGTGAGCAAGAGAGAACTCTGTATAAACTACATCGTACATACAGCTAATATTGATTATAGTTTTGCAACGAAAATTATAATGATAATAAACACAGTAAAAAATATATATTTAACATAAAAAAAATGTCACCCTAATAAATGTCGGTATTATGTAAAAAGGTTAGAGGATATATGTGCGATCCGTTACGATGTTTAGAGGTAAACTGAAGTAATAGATAGGAGGTTTGTTTACATCTAGAGTTCAAGGAGAGTTTATGCGAAAACAAAACAAATTGATTAATTTTTATCCTTTATAACAAAAAACTTTATTATTCAACGTTTGTTTATATTTTCTTTATACATACTTGTTATTAACTATAGAATATGAGAATATAATAATAAAAGAATTTTAAAATCAGTTGTTAAAAAGGATTGTTTACAAAGTAAATAACACAGTATTTTTTTACTTTTAAATTTCGATTCTTATTTATAAGTACTACAAATAATTACAATAAAAAATACTCGTTTTAAAGGGCATTAATGTGTGGTTTTAGCACCTCAATCAGAAATTAAATCGGTCTATTATTGAACATGATATAAGAGGTCATAGTCAAAAATTTAACATAAATAAAAAACATGTCCCTATTTAAGGTAGAAGGGAGGTCCTACGACAAAAAGTCATAGTTTGGTCCTATGACTTGTAGATCTTTTAAAATCAGTTACCGCTGGTGCTATCCGCTTTTCGATACGACTTACAGTTTACACGTAATTTGGTAACGAAAATCACGTTTTGGAGGGTATCACCATACTTCCATTTTCATGGAAATAAAAAACCCTTAAAAAAACACTAAAATGCCAAAATCTTCCAAACCACTTGTTCGATTGAGCTCAAAAAGTATAGGTACAATCTACTATATAGGGCACATATACACCCCAAAGAAAATTGAAATCAAATAAAGCCTACTGAAGTTATCGTCGACAGACCGATTTCGTGCTAAGTGGCTGTAGCTCCGAAACGTCGTACGAGCTACGATGATGTGGTTTGCGCCATAAGTTTTGCCGACAAAAGTTCTAAAAAATGCCGAAAACCGCATCTCAATACGATGTCTTGAAGCGATGTTATAGAGGTTTAAAGATCCGAACGAACGTACGAACGTACGTACATACATACATACGTACGCACATACATGTATATGAAACGGATTTCCATGATACCCCCGGGTTCTTAAGATCCCTCCTTCATAAAGATCTCGGAATCACGTTTTGGAGGGTATCACCATACTTCCATTTTCATGGAAGTAAAAACAGTATTTATCGACACTAATTATCCAATTTTTATACATTCGTAGACTTGCCTTTACAGCTTCCCTTAATGATATCGATAACAAAAGATGTTCTAAATGGAAACAGTTAATTTCTGGCGACCTACTAATTGGCATGAAAGTGCTATTTGCAAATATAGAACGCTAAAAAAAATCAAAAACAAAATCAAGGTCTGTAAGTTTGTCGAGAGTTGCTATAGATTTCCACTCTTTGTTAACGACGAGTCTATGTGTAGGGTTGTGAAATAGCCTTAGGAGAAGAAAAGGACAAAGTACGATGACGAGAAAGGTCCCAATGAACTTAGGAAAAGGTAAGAGCATAGGTAGAAACAGAGGCAATCGATTTTGTAGGAGCTGTTCTCTGGGAATCAACTAGTGGTATCTAAACACACATATAGTCTTCGACCGTCGTTTTCCTTTTAACTACACACGGAAAATACGGACCCCAGACCCCACTAATACCTTGTGGGAAGCCTAGCTTACCAGGGACACTGACGTTACTCAACTCTATTCAACGCCGTCATGACAGATACCGAGATAAGACCTTCGGCAGGCGTAGCGTTGATAAGCTTCAGTTGAATCCGTAGCAAATGATGAATGCTATCGACAGGAATATCAGGAACACGTCTCTTTAAACAGATTGAACCGTGTATACGCCGAGGTACTAGGTGAATATGCAACGCGTCAAATGCGGACGTGTAAATTACAACCTAGTGGCAGTTAGATCGAAACCTATTCCACATTAAATCTGATACCACAAAGAGAATTACCATCCTCTCTTCAGCCGTGCATTGCTCTTGCTTATACATGTTGAACTACTTTGACTATTAGTGGATTATCCGTATTGTTCTCGAATCGAGTAATATGCTTGACAAAACTGATTTAAGCTCTAATTGCTTGCTTTAACTATGGTATCTTATTGTGTGACTGATGTTTTATTGTTTTACTTCAACAAAATTTACAATAATTAAATAATTTTATTTCAAGTATATACAATGTGTTTTAAATTTAATCACGTCTAAAAGGAGGAATCACTCTCTCAAATTATGGTATTATAATGTTTCAAATATTTAATCTGATAAAATAAATTTTAAAAATCATTCAATTCAAGAGAAATTCTTACAGTTAAACGAATTATAATTATGAAATGATTTGGATGTAATACGTCCCTGATCGGAATCAATATACAATTTCCTAGAAGGATTTTATACTGAGAGTAAATCTGGTTTACAATAATTCAGCTTAGAAAATGGTTGGAAAGATAAAAAAATTGTTCGAATTTATTCTTCAAAATTTAATATTATCGTAACGTAAAGTTATTATGCATTAAATCATAATATTTATACTAAGTTAAATTAATTAATTTCCACATAATTTAATGATAATGTTTACTTTTAAACTTCAATACAAATCTAAACACAATTATATCGACCAAATGATTAAACATACTTATTGGAATGTATTTGTTCATATATTATTAGTCCGTTATATTTATTAAGCATTAATTCAAGTGGTCATTAATGTTAATGAACAAGCAATGGTAATACCCCTTTAAAAATATTTATCATGAGTTATGAACCATTATCGCTTTACAAAAAGGTAAAATTTCATAAATAGGATGTTTATAACATTTTTAACAAATATTAATGAACTAAAACTGAAGTAATGCATACGAATTATAAGTAACAAAAATCCAGGAAAATATGGAAATAATCAACAATTGTTGAAAAAATGTAATAACATTTATAGGTAAAATTGTATAAGAGAGATTTGATAAAGTTTCTCACTTCATCAACAAAATAATATCCTAACATTGAATTCGTTTTTTAAAATGACCGGTCATGTGATACATAGTCGATGCATTTACACATGAGGTAGAGGGAATAAGCCATCTAGATAAACTAAAAAAAAAAAAAAAATAATGAATACCTAAATTTTCTTGGGGCTAAAAGAAGACCAATATATATATATTTTTTTTAATTATCTCAAATATAGTGTATTTTCCTTGATATTTTCATGGTCATTATATCATATTTATTTTTCTGCTGTTTCTTTTATAGGACGTGGTTAACCCATCATTACGTAATTTGAAGACGGACGACACTATTAATTTAAGATATCGATACTTCTTTAGATTGATACTCCCCTATGATTTCTTAGAACATAAACGATTTTGACTAAATAACTTTTAAGACAAAGGGATGTTTAGTCCACTGTACATTAGGACATAGTAATGTCATGTCAAACTTTTGTTTTTATAAGGGGATTAACAGTCAAAAGAAGAACATTCCGTACATGTTCTTTATATTGTTAATTGTTATACTACCCTCTGTTTTTTATAAGGGGAGTAACAATCAAAAGAAGTGCCAAGACGTGTTAAAAACATGGAAATATTTATTAAAATTTTTATATTATTTTAAATTTCCAGAATTCACTTTTAAAACGTTAACTTTTTAACTTATAATATTTTTACATAGTGTGAGTGCTTTAGTTTCTCTATATGTTATATATATTGTTTTTTTAAATTCAATTTTCATACATTTTATTATTCCGTAGATAGCCTGCATCATCATATTGTGTAGGTTGTGCTTATTCGTGCGCTCAATTATATTTTATTTGATTCAGAAAAGAAAAAAAAAAAAAATTAGAAATATAAGAAAAAATATATATGTCTGTTCAATGGATTTTACGGAGTGGAATTAACTGACCAATTTTAATTTTTTTCATAAGAGTAATTCAAGCGTAACGTTTTAGAAAGTTTTTTTTGAACGTAAAATCTGATGAAGAAGGGTAATTTAAAATCATCATTGGAGGGATGAAGTTAGTTTGTTATTGTCATTTTAATTCAGATATTGGCATGCATATTTTCTCATTATTTTGCTTTGTAGCTTTTATCGCAATTCAATTCAAAGTCTGTGATAAGGGTTTTATAGGTTAAAAATCACAGATCAACTGAAATTTATCGCTAGATTTTTGATTTGTATGAAAAAGGAAATAATCAGTGAAAAACGAGGGAGGAAGTGGTGCATTATTTTTAAGATTGGCCGGACCAATGTTTTACGACGAAGATCGCAGTGTTAAGGCCTAGTCTTGTGACTGATGAACTGGTGGCGATAAATGCCTTAATTTAAATGGCGATTATGTAGAAAATAGCCAAAGACTTTACCTTCAAAATGTATATAATATAATTTTGTTTTTTCAAATTTCTTTGTTTTTAATTTCAAAACGCCTGTTACTTTCTGGACATCAGCCCTCGTATTAGCTTTATTAACATATAATTGTAAAAAAAGCTACATCAAATTAATTACCTCATTTTTTATTTAATTTGACAGGGTTTTTTCGTCTTGTAATCGGAAATTTCCCAAGCGTGAAAGGACAGCTTAGTAAGTCGGGGTCAAAGTTGTAAAGCTATCTATCGATCCTTGGGTAAATGCAGATAAGAGATTCAAAGGATTTTGTTCGCAATATTTGTCTACACAATCTTGAATATCCGAACAATCAACCATTAAAATAATGAATAATTTTTTTCTGGTCACAAATTAATGGCTTGTGCAATTTAATTGTTCTGTATGTTAACTTATTTAGTTAAGTAAAAAAATTTAAAAACTAATTTATATTTACTTCATTATATTGAAATATAGCATAACATTTTATATAAATAAGTTAAACAAATAATTTGAAAAAAAAAGTTGTTAGTTAATTTATAAGTTATATTACTCTAATATAACGAATGGTTGGTTGGAGTCAGCTATAATAAAAATCTTAGTTAAAAATATTTATGGCTTCTCTGAACTTTTACCTCCTAACTTCCATTAAAATCTAGAAAACTTTCAGGTATATGGGTAATTTCAGTCTATATTTTTTCCTTCTAGAAGAGATCAATCCACTTAAAAACTTATATTATACTTCTACAAGTTTAAAAAAAAAAAAAAAAAAAAAAAAACTAACCATTTTAATCATATCATTAAATTGCTACTAACAAATATTCACTGACATTAAGTTAACTCAAATTTTTGTTGGATAGATTTTCTTTTTTATGACAATATTTTTAATGCTTAATATGCATTATAACATTGTATTTAACCTTATTGTACCTTTGATGTGAATTATACAGGCTTTTTTATATTCTACTTCTGTAATATTTATTCTTCAACCCTTCCAAATATACTACTCAACTTTTGAAGTGGAACACCTGAAAAATTTTAACATATTCACTAATAAAAAAGAACTTTGACAAGNAAGCCTTATTTATTTATTTTACACACTATACACTTTTTAAAAATTAATTTATTTTTAGACAGATTTATTCAAGTTTTTCCCCCCCCCTCATTTTTAAAAGTTTTATCTTAATTAATTGTCAGTTTAGTTCAATAATTTTTTAAAAGTTTCGTGGAAAGCGACACGGGTGGCTGGAAATTTTTCGTTATTTCATCGCTTAAATTAGTCTGATTTAGTTATAAAATAGAGCGAATGATTTGTGAAAAATACTAATGAAGGAAAATTCGTTTATGAAACAACTACGTATAACCTGGAATTTTTTGATTACCTAGGACCGAGAAATTCACACGAATATAGAGAGGCGGAAATGGGGAGAGTTGGACGAGGAAATAATAACAGAATTATAGTTGGAATGTGGCAGGATATTAATTGATATTGGAGGGCTTCAAAAATGCAGGGATAACCGTAAATAACCAACTTCAGAAACGTTTTTCCTCATACTCCTTATTTTACTATATCATGTATATACAATAACAGACAAAAATTTAAAAACCTAAACTGGATGAAATTTGGATTACGAAAAAGGAAGATATGTATAAGTAAATTGGTAAATAAATGGGACGAATTCAGGTTAGACGTAGAAGATTACAGTCTGTTCCAAACGAGAGTTAGTGCATTGACAGCGCGGGAAAAACTAGCTAACGGGGTGGGGGAGCCAATGAGAGTTCAAGATTTTCCCGGAAAAAAGGTCCGTACAACTAAACAAAGATAAATGGTTTTTTCCCTCAGAGAGTTGTAAATGGGGACAGACTGCAATGAAGCATATAAAAACATCGCCCTTAAAGGAGAAAGGTAGGAACACATTAAGAAAATTTGTATCTAAAAGAAAATATAAAACCAGGTTTATATTTTGATCTAGCACATCATTGGATTTTATAGATTCAAACTTAACGGAAACAATCGTTAATAGAGATATTTTCTTCTCATTTGTTAAATGCTCCACCCAATAAAACCAATGACAATATGATTGACAAAATTAATAACGCGATCAACTTTGCTGACAAAATTAATAACATCAACTTTACTGACAAAATTAATAAAGCGGAATAAGATAAAATAAGATGTTTTAGGTGTTTCCTTTCCCCTTGAACCATACTCAATCCAGATTTTTATAGATTGCACTATAATAGGTTTTAGAGAACAAAGAAATATAACGATAATATCAGCCTTGCCTTAATATATATATATATATATATANTAGTTATTTTTCCCACTAGTAAAGTGCTTCTTCTCTAGGAGATACGAAAAAATTTTATTAACAAAAGTTGTTCAGGAAGAAACACTGAGTAAGAATACATTTTAAAACCCTCCGGCTACTTTAAAATTTTGTACGAGTATTTTTCCATTCCATATTTTGCCTATTGTGCTTTTAAACATAGTTAAAACTGATAATTTTAGTAGTGTTTTCTGTGCCATAAAATAGATTTCAAATTTTGAAAATACAATTTTGAATATTTTTATGTTAGTATGAATTTAAATGTAATAGTGAATTATTTGTGTTTTGTATTTTTTACTATTCTTATTTCTTATAATAATTATCTAAATTCCTTAACAGACGAATAAAATTAAACTAAAACTTTTTTACACTTGCATAATTTATCAACTGATCTCCTCTGCTGATAGAACAAAAGCAGAAACTTGAAGGCATTTGCAAGATTAATTATTAGACGTCACTGATCATTATGTGAGATTTACTTAATACGAAATCTCGCCTCGTTTAAGAAACAAATCTCATTTACGACAGCGAGTAAAGTAAATAAGGAGGATGCTTTAACGTTACAAATTCCGAGATATTAAGCGAGTCAGAAAAGCTATTACTGGGTAAAAAATGTATTTAATCTTCGGTACAAAAGGGGTCTGCACTTTCCTTCTCTTGAGATTTGACCCTTTTGTTCTGTGTTTGGTTTGTGCCGAGTTCTTATTCTCGGAGAACGCAAGGCCCTTTTGTTTTAAGACCGCCTTAGATGCTTCGGACCTAACAAAGGCTCAAGCCCTCGGTACTATGCGTGCTTTATTCAAACACCCTCACTCATAGATGTACCGTTGTCAAGCGGAATCGTTTTACAAATCTCTCTCTACTTGAAGAAATATTATATTATTTATACATTTTCTTTATTATATTTTTTGTTACTTTGTGTTTACACCACATTTTTTATTTTTTTTATTATGATTTAAAAAAGCCTTATTTATTTATTTTACACACTATACACTTTTTTTTACAGTATTTTCCTCATTTAAAAATAATACAATACTTAAACACTTTTAATGGGACTCAGCGCAGCGTCACCGAGGGTCTTAAGGCGCTCGCTCAGCTATCAATAAGTCGAGGCAACTCGAGGTCGTGGGTTCGATGCTATGATAAGGGATGCTATGATAAGGGACACCCCATATAGGGCACTCTACCCCCACTCTTTGATGTGGGTCTGATCCGTGTCATGATCATATGATTTGTATCTATGGTTCGAGGACGCTCGAACCATAGGTACAAACTTGCTTTTGCTGCCGGGGAAGAGTGCCCCTATGGGGCACTCTTCCCCCACGCTTATATAGCTTACTAATGACCACACCATACTCACTTCGGTGGTACAATGTACAGATAGTTTTAGTGATAGTGAAGTTACAAAATGGATAATGGAGTTATAAAATATGGATCAATTTGAATATGTCATAAGGTTAGGATATGGCAGAACATGAACCACAAACATAAAAATACGTTTGTAATAGGATAATAATTATTTCCGAATTAACTCGGACTTATTTTTCTATTTAGTATTAATTCAATCTTAAGACATAGTAATTTTAATGCAGAATGAGGACTACTACAATAAAAAATATGTCATAGGGTTAGGAAATTGCGGAACAGAAACTACAAAAATAAATATGTTTATATGAGAACCATTTTCCGAGTTGACTCGGACTTATTTTTATATTTAGTTTTATACTATAGAAACTTGAAGCCAAGATTATAGGATAGTAAATTATAATCACCTAAAGTTTAACAGCTAACTACAAGGTTGTCAAATCAATATTAACAAACTACTAACAAAGTGTAACAACTTTAAATCTAACACAAAAGCCTTCACTTTAAATGTATCTAATGTTTCTAAACTATTGTTACAACGGTTCGATAAGCAATTGCAAGGTTTTAACTAACGATTCCTTTTGAGTTAACAAATCTAAAGAAATGATTAACATTTAAACCAATCAATAAGTCTATTTTATAAATGTTAAAGCTTTACACGGAGAAAATCACTTAACAGTTTAGTTAAATGCGATCTATTTAATGATGCATTCGCGACAAGACTGTTTGTAAGCACACTTCTAGTTTACTAGTTTAATGACTTTTAACTATTTGTATGTCTGTTGCATTTGAGTTGATTAAAAGTTTCTATTTTAAATAAGATATCAAAAGGTGTGAGCACAAGGAATGTTTTGCATTTAAATTGATTTTCCATGTTTAAAAATGAATTTGCATTATTTGCATCATTATTGAATCATTATTTGCATTGCAAGTACATAGTTTCTTAACAATCCAAGAAGTAGATATAGATATTTAAACATTTTATTCTTTGAAACAAAAAAAATGCACTTATTGCATCAGTTGTGCCCTAGTCTTGTTCCGGTTTTTATTGTGACTTCATTCAGCTATTAATATTAATATTCTTATAAAAAAAAGCATTGAATAATCTAATAAAATGTGATATAATAATATCTAGTAATGAAAATGAATTGAAATTTAATTTTATAT
>KZ651637.1:262124-278769 GCA_001010745.2 Gerris buenoi
ATTGAACAGGACTCTTCACAAAGACCTCAACATTCCTTTCGTACATTTTCCCCCTCGTTATAATAAATTCCATAAATCCCTATCAGGTCATTTCATATCCCTCATTCATTCGAGTTTAGTTGTAATGAGTCCTTAATTTTAAAATGAATTAAAATTTCTCATTGATTTTATATTATTTATTTTCTCTTATATTTTATCATATAGTATAAAATAAAGGAAGCATTAAGGGTAAAATTGGAATAAGATTGATTCTGCACGAGAACGAATTGAATGCAATGCTGTATTGTTTGAACCAGACAGTGTCAAAATCCGGACCTTTTTAGTAATAAATACCTATGAAATATTATATACGTGTTACCCTTAGGCAATGTACAGTTACCCTCAGGTGATGTGCAATCACCCTGAAATTGGTCCCTACATTTTATTTTTATGCCTTTGAAATAAGAAATGCCATTTATAATAAATTGAGACGAGCCTTTTGTCAGCATATAGTTCGGAATAAATATTTTTATAGTATGAATACGTTCGTTACTACTTTTTATAAGTCTTTGTTCGCATATTCAAGTAGACGGTATTAAGGGTCAACAGAGCGTCCACACAATATCTAATAGCTCGTTCCTTCCTTTAAGGTCAACGAATTAACCTTTAAACTTTTGCTTTGTCAAAAGATGCATTTATAAGATTTGATCTTTTATCGTTCCCAATCTCTTCTACGATGTTTCTCTCTATTTTTTCTTATAAAAATGTCTCTTTTGTCATGTATTCAACTGAAATACGAGTATCTGTTTTGTAAATACAAGTTAGATAATATGTTACAATAAAATAAAATAGTTTTAATAATAGTATTATGTGTATTATTTGAACGAGCGTGGTTGAGTTCTTCGTTTCAGAGACTTGGGAATTTTAATAGCTTGTTTATCGAATGATAGTTGGCGTAAACATTAAAAGATTAAAGCAAAATTTTGACACACAGGTGCATCCCAGCATATGTGTTAACTGTAAAGGTAATATTTTAAAGATGGAGGCCAATGTGGTGGACGGCTAAAAAAGGTCTAGTCTGTATGACATTGTACACATCGTTTTGATAGCCTTTAAGAGTATAAATTGAATATGTTATATATAATACTATAAGAATACTATTATTACAATAGTTTTTCTTAAATTGATCATATTTGTTTTTATTATAACTATACCAAAAATCATTTTTCGAGGAAAAACCCAAGTATTCTTTCTTAATCTGCCCGAAAAGAGCTTGAAAATTGAATGTAACATGCTACATAAGCAATACCTGTTTTCAAAATCCACATTTCGTCCATATTGTTTTTTCCAAAGATTGGACATTTTGTAGCAATAGTTACAGAATTGGTACGCATTAGTGCTAAATTTCGTTCAAATTGATCAATTTGCTAATCGCACAAACAAACTTCTTAAAGCCTATGTTTCTGAAATGAAGAACTCGCTAGGCTGGTTCAAACATTTTCATTCTTTGCAGGGTTTTTTTTTTTTTTAGAAAAAAATATGGCCGAAATGTGGTGTTAAAAGAATGTACGCTTATATTGCAGGTTGCACATAATTTTAAAGCTCTTTTCAGGTAGATTAAGAATATGAGCAAGTTTTTCACCGAAAAATGTTTCCTGGAAGCCATCTTTAAAACCAATATGGCATACATAAGTGTATTTTAAAACATATATTGTAATAAGAATAATGCATAAAAGCTAAGATAGCCCTGAACGAATAAAGAGCGATTGAGATGTTTTATTAGGGTCGCAGAAAAAAAACAATTTGGCTAAGAATAAAATACACGGCAGTTTGTTAAGAAGGTGACACATCCTAGCTACGCGTCACAAGGATTAAGTGTTTGTGAAACATGATGGAGTAGCTACACTGAAAATGTCCTCCATAAAGCCACACCCCAAAAAAGGAACTGATCGCCATGAAAAGTCCGGACTAATTTAGTAACGCAGATAACTTCATGGTTAGATGTTAAACAAATTCAGTGGTTATTCAAAGGAAGCTAAGCAGAAAGGGCCAAACTAATTCTGTGAAAGTTGTAATCAAAGAGCTGTAACAAATTTATTTCTTCCAAGTTTCTCCTTGAAACTCCATCGAGGGCCTCATTTGAATAAATGTATAATATTTGTACAATGAATCAAACAAGAGAATCACAACTTCTTCACAAATCGATACGGTCTAAGCTCATTGATTCCAAGTAAATATATTAAGAAACAAATGAAATGTCCAATAAGGTTTCAAGATTTAATTGTCTATATTTCTGCTTAAAAGTGCAATTGTTTCGTAAAATAACAACAATTCAGGAATATTTAAACGTTTCTTGAGTAAATGTTATTTGGTTAACAATTATTTTCCTTTGTCAATAATGCTCTCTCATTTACCTTGTACTTACTCATTATTACTCATTACCTTTGGCTTACATTGTAAAATAGCTTCAAAGTATCCATACAATTTTATAATTATCGGAAAGAAATGGTTGTGTGTGGTTCTAAGTTGTTAAATAGGAAAAAGTATAAGAATTAATTGTTCAAACAGCAGAATAATGGCAAAAAAGAAGTGTTTTTGTTGGTTGCTTAATAGACCAATAGGGTTGGAGGAACATATTCATTAGTGATTAATGAGTGGGCTAATAATATTGAGGGTATGAATCTATGGACGAAAGGTGGAAACGAGAAAAGGAACTTTTTTTTCTTTTATTTTATTCCGATGAAATTGGCATACAAGCTCAGAAATATGAATAGAAGAAGAGAATTTTGGGGCACCACCTAAAAACTGATTTTTCGAAGAAAGCTTCGATGACTTTCATTTTAAAAAAATCTTAAAGTTATCCATTTAAACCCTAATCAACTATACAGCCGTTTTCTCGAAAAAAAACATTTTCTGAGATATACATAAATATAAAACTGAATCATGCGATAATCGAAATAAACAAAAAGTTAACATCCATCTGATAAACTCTTTTTTAAATGCGTTTAAAAATAAATTAATTAAACTAGGTATTATTGGATTAAAATTCGGTCTTAATATCGTTGTGTGAATGTTTCGTTGGAATTATATGGAAATATTCCTTTAAATATCAGTAATTTAATCAATAAATTCCAATTTAATTTAATTAAATTATTGAAAAATTCACCAAAAGCTGATTAATTAAAGAAAATCCGGTAACATAATGAATTAATTTTAAATTATTTCGTGTAACTTATTGTAATGGTAATTAAAAAATTCATATGTTGCAAAAATAAATGTTGCAATAAAGGTTAAATTAAATATTATATTACATGGTTAAAAAATAAAGAACAAATATATAAAAAAAGAAATATATATGAAAACGCCAAAATTCGAATAATTGAATAAATAAAAATAATGTATTTCAAAAATTTTAATTAATAAATCAGTTAGTTCTAAACGGTCTCCTATCCAAGTACTGACCACGCCAAATGCAGCTTCCTCCTGCTGCTTTGCAGCATTGGGTTAGTTCTTGGATGAAAAAACGTTTTGGATTAACTGATTTTTTTATTATAATTTTTCAAAAACATTTTTCAATTATTCAAATTTTGGCCTGTTTTAACGACGTTTTTTTAAAATATTTTTTTCTTTATTTTTTTTACCGGTTCCAACGATATTCCAAATCAAAACGAAATTAAATTAAAACGATATTATTAACCGTAAAAGTTTTAAAATTCAAAAGCCGATAACTTCAAAATATCAGCCAATATCAAAATTAGATTTAGTGGATTTGTTTATCAAACAGAGGTACATTCGTGCCAAATTTCAACTCGATCGGACTAATTTTAGATTTTTTACGATTATCTTTAAATTTTTGTTGACTCGGCAAACTGGGTTCAATATGGCGGAAAATGTTGATTTTCTGGAAGGCTCAACTAAAAGCCCAACTAAGACTGATTTTACAGCCAAGATTCAACTCTATAGATTAAATACCCTGGGTGCTACGATTATAACACACATACAGACGTCATTCTGAAAAACAGATAATTCAGTTGAAATTTGGAAAAAAAAATATTTGGGATGAAAACATAACTTATCTTTCCAAAGGCGAGGAAAAGTAAAAATGTGGGAGATTTTAGCCCAGACTGATTTTCAGAAGTTAGGTAGTTAATACTTGGGAGAGCAGAAGAGGGCTTCACTTAAGGATATAAGCATATATTAATAAAAGATAATTTACATCCAAGGATGCGATAAGACACTGGGGAGGGGGGATACAGAAGGATACCTCTGCTTTTCCAGCAAGGTTAACTTATAAAACTGTTTCTCTAGTAGCTGGAGTGCATTTTTGCAAATTGTATTATCCAAAAGGAGGTGGTACAGCAATAAGGGTGGTGGGATATAACTGGGCAATCTTGATATTCTCGCTTAGTACGAGATAAATTCAATGTTTCTTGGTATAACAATCTATTAAACTATATAATATTATAACCATTAGTAATATTCGCAGAATGTGTGCTTTCATGCCATCCAAAATAATAACGAATATAGTATAATAGTATAATATATAGTATCATGTTTTAGATCTTTGATAATTTTAAACTATAATACCTAATAATTTGTATTGTACATTGTATTGTTACCAGTTAATTGAATTTGAAGTTAGAACATATAAATAGGATATAATTTAATTTTCTTAAAACTAATGCTAATTTCAAATTGAAATGCCTCAAGATAATAGTTTAATGTAATGCTCAATTCATTCCATATTACATAATTGTAAAACTAAAAAGCTATACATTTAATATCATAATACCACAGAAACACACATTATACCAAGTAACATAGCAAAGCAAAACTCCCGCACTACCTAACAATAACTAATTTTAGGGTAATACATTTAATCAGACAGTATTAACATATCCTTGGAATTCTAATGCCCAAAATAAATTTACAGATCACTCCAATGTAAAGCTTGCTGCAAGATAAAGGTAATTCTATAGACTACACTAAAATAATTAAAATGCACTCTCCTGATCCTCCCTATTGATTAGATACATAAAATTACCGCTTCTGTTCACAGCAGTTGTGATAAAGCTCCTACCATATCAATAATTAAATAGGACTCTACTCTACATAGTCTTAGCACAAGACTTAAAATAATTAAACATACCCTCGTAGGTAAGCCGCTATCCACCTTCAACCCTAACGCTGTTAAATTTACTTCACATGTCTAACCCTACATACTGATTGGTCTTTGTTGCACCTTTTTAGGGTCCGCAGTCAAAAGCGAAGACTCTTATACATTATTGTTCTGTCCTTGTCATATTGTCCTTGTCATTATTGTTCTGTCCCTCTTATACATATTTGTTCGTCTGTCTGTATGTCTGTCAGTCAGTCAGTCTGTCTGTCTGTCTATCTGTCTGTAATTCACCTTCACCTGATCTCTAAAAGTACCCAACACAAAAAATTGAAACTTAACGGTTAGGTTATGTTGATAAGCCAATCAAATGAAAATTTTAGGTAATCCCTCAAAAAATTGGGTTCGAAGAATAAGGGATTGACATTTTTTTAAACGGAAATACATCATGTGAAGTGTTAAATGAAACAGGAGGACTCCCTGAATATATATATTTATTTATTTACGAATGTGCACAAATTATTTTTGCGCCATGCATGCGTCTTTGCTAATTAGTCCATTTCATCCCAGAAAAAATTAGTTCTTGAGAAAATAGATATAAACGTAGATGGTGAGAAGCCGCTTTTGATTTCCCACCGAAGAAAATTTATTTTTATGGTGAATTCTGATAAAACGTCGAATTTTAATCAAATGTTAAATTATGAATATGCCAGGATATAAAATTTGGCAATATCCATTTACATTTTGCTGAGACACATGAACAACATGGAGACAAGCAACTAGCAGCAATTTTGCTGTGATGTAATGCTGTGTGATGTAGACTAATTTATCAACTTGTTGCTTGTTGACAGAATACATGAAAGCAACATCGCTGTCACCATGTTGCTAACTTTAGTTGATACACTACACAAGAACGACACGGAGACAAGCAACTAGCAACAATTTTGCTTTGATGTAATTCTGCGTGATGTTGACGAGTATCTATCAACTTGTTGCTTGTGGTCGTGATACATGAAAGCAACATCGCCGTCACCATGTTGCTAACTTTTGTTGAGACACAAGAACGACACGGGCACAAGCAACAGGCAACAATTTTGCTTTGATGTAATTCTGCGCGATTCTGACGAGTATCTATTAACTAGTTGCTTGTTGACGAAATACATGAAAGAAACATCGCTGTAACCATGTTGCTAACTTTAGTTGATACACTACACAAGAACGACACGGAGACAAGCAACTAGCAACAATTTTGCTTTGATGTAATTCTGCGCGATGTTGACGAGTATCTATCAACTTGTTGCTTGTGGACAGGATACATGAATGCAACATCACCGCCAACATTTTGCTAATATTTTGTTGAGACACAAGAACAACACGGTGACAAGCAACTAGCAACATTTTTATTTGATGTAATGCTGCCTAATGTTGTCGAGTATCTATCAACTTTTTGCTTGTTGGGATACATGACAGCAAAATGTAACAAACGTTTGTTGCCTGGTGTGAATTAAACTTAAATATGCAAATTCGAAACAACTAATGAATGGAAAACACTGGACCATGTAATTATGTACTAGGTATGTGAAAGTTAAAGAGATTTTTGTTCTCACTTTTAACCTAACCTTTACTTTAATAAAAAAAAAGAGTTAAATTTAAAGTTTTTCACATACAATTTTAACTTTTTTCATATTATGTTCATTTTTTCGAATTGCGTTAAAAAATAAAAAAATCCAAAAATAATGATTACGTGATAATTGTTTCAACAAATGTACAAAATATATCAAACAATGATTCTAAAGACAATAATAAAAATTGTTTTTATTCGTATCTACTCCCTATCGTTTAAATTTATCGGTATTCATGTTACTATAAACTCGACGCAGAGCGTAGAAGCAAGCTACTAAGTTAATTTTTAGTCAAATCTCTCTTAATTAGTTAGTTCATGTTCCCTATCTTAACTTTTTATAAATGTGATAATCAAAATCAGTTCTGAAGATCTGTTATAAATCATCATAATCCATGAAATTTTAACCTTCGAGCGGGCGCGCGGGCGGCATTTACACCGCCTTTTTAAAAAATCTCGCCCCCTGTGGTTTTAAACTATTCCAGCTTATCAGCTCGTCTAGGTATTCTCCAATTACTATTTTCTAGGTTTAATAAAACCATCGGTATACCCGGAACATGAGCGGGTCGCTCACTTTAGTTTGAAACTCGACAAGCTCTATACTCTATAGTACACATGTCAGTACGGTGTAAAGAGATTTTTTTGTTTACTGTATTCTTATGCAAAAGAATTTGATCATTTTAAGAGTTACGTTTTCTAATTACATATAAATATTTAATACAATACCAGGATAGAAGAGAAAGTGTTAAAGGCTGCGTTTTTATTTATTTTTTTTATGACAATCCTGAAAATTTTTTTACTTTTTTTTTTTTTTTTTTTTTTTTTTTTTTTTTTTTTTAAAAAAAAACGTGTTCAATATTTTTATTTTTTTTAATTCGAAATTAATGTTATACTATAATTACCTATTGTGGAAACTAATTTCCACAAAAACAAGGAGCTACAAGCTTTAAATATGGAAGGAAACTAAAGCGGAGTATGTGCCGCCGCGCGCCCGCTGCTGCTAACCAATATGGCGCGCCCGCCCTAAGGTTAAAATAAATATTTTGACAGGCCTAAGATAATTGTTGAGTGTGTTTTTCTCCTATAGGATACATTTGACTCTTATCAATTTGTACCACAGTGAACTTGAGATTATCAGAACAAAATTTTAGCAGGGACATTCACATAGTTAGATATTTGAGTTATATACATGTGTCCATGCCTTTCTTGCAAGTAACAATTTATTTTCATGTTGTCATTTGTATTCTTTATTGTATAAAAGTCAACCGGTAAATCTGCACCAAACAAAATATCTGACGGGTCGTTTTCGTCCGGTAGTATGTACGTATCGTTCGTTTACGAATAAGTTACATCGAGGTTATACGATCTGAAATATTGTCATATTTCTTCTGATCATATTTATCCGATAATTCTTTCTGGGTTTTATCAGAAGATAATTTTTGAAGCGATATCGTCATTGGATAGAATCAATAAAACAATTATTTTAAGCCAAGGTTACATATACAAGTAAACTAGTCTACCTGTTGCTTAAAATTATCCATTCATCCCCCCCCTTGTTCTGAAGTTTTGAAGTTCATGGTTTAATAATCGGAAATCTCAAGGACCATTCTCGACATAATGTAAACTAGAATACATCAATTTCTAAAAACAGTACTTCATCTATTCCTCCTGACTGAACATAAACTAGAATTAATTACCTTTTAAAATATTGTAGTTAAATCTGCGATAATGAAAATGACAATCATGGAAGAAATTTTAAATAAGCTTTACCTAGAATGACTATAATATTTATATTATCATTAGATCATTCTGCTTAGATCGATAACGATGTTTTTATTGGAAAATGAGGTTTAAGCTCTTTATTTAATCTTAAGATTACTTTGTTGCATACTGCTTTTATATTATCGTCTCACTCTACCACCTAATGCTTCATAATTCAGCTGATTGTTTAGTCTGGTATAATAAACTGAACTAAATTAAACTAAATACTTTTTCTACGACTGTTACCGTTCGAAAAGAAACTAGAATTATTCATTACATTAGTCTGAAGTAATGTTTTCAAAATTAGAGGTCGAGATGTACATAGACAAAATCTAGACGGTTTAGTTTCTGGGAAAAAATAAAGCTATAAGAATTCTACACAGTTGATTTCCACGGTCAATCTATCAAATCTATATTTTGATGTAATTATATTGGATTAAACTATATTATAACTACTACTAAACAACTGGTTTTTCTTTCTTGGGTTTTCGGTGAAATCCGTGTCACGAAAAGGTTGAAATCCGACGTTTCGCTTCCACTACTGGAAGCATCTTCAGGTGTGTGGTGCATAGTGATGTTTACTCGAAGTAAACACAGGATATACAAATGACTGGAGATCGATTTCAACCCCTACGTGACGTGGATTTCAACGGAAACCTAAGCAATTTATGACTTAAGCGGAAGTCCACGCACCAAGTTATATTATAACTCGTTATCCTCAGTTGCAAAGGAAATTGAGAATGGTCCTTGTAATGATTTTAAATGTTGGGATTCACAAAATCTCTGACGTCTTCCTCAGGTCTATATTCATGAGCTATAATATTTACTTCGTTTCCATGAGTTTTCAAAACCGTTTCGAAAACTGTTTTGGTTTCAAATTGAAAGTGTTTTCATGAGGAGTTTCCAAAACAGTTGCCACGACAATTTATAAAATTGTAAACTTCCAGAGCAGTTATATATAGTTATGTCAGGTTATCATACCTACTGCATATGTCTCATTTCTATATCCAATTTAATACCTGTTTCCACGCTATTTTTTCAAAACAGTTTCAATACAAAACCAAGAATTAGGCTTTTGTGACCTTGAACTCAAAACGTTTTGAAATCACCGTTTCCATGGGTTTATGAATACCCAAACCGTTTTCAAAACCTTTTTGAAAGCTCATGGGAGCGCATTATTGTTTGGTAAAAAAAGAACAAGACACGCATTTATAGTAGGCTTAATTTGGGTTTAAAAAAACATTTATGAACTATGTAACAAACAAATAAAAAACTTATTTGCATAATATATACGATACATTTTTCTGTGACAGTATAACCTAAGCAAAATTGACCGGTTTTAAATTTTTTAACAACAGTGCTGAAAAAAATTCTAATCCAATGAAACGAGGTTTTAGATCGTAATTATAACATGAATGGAGGAACATTAACAATTTTCCTATGCGCATGCATAAAAAGAAGGATAATTTAGGTCTCCCACGTGCTTTTACTTTAAACCATAAAGCAAAGTATAAACATGTATAATTATTCATATTCCTAAATGCGATTAATTGTTGCGGAAATTTCTCAGGTAAAAAATAAAGCCACTGTTTAAAACGAGATTTTTCTTCTTATAGCGTATTCACATTCGAAATTTTTCATTTCATATTTTTTATTATTAAATGCCAAAGATGAAGTAGAGTAACCAAAAAACTAAATAAATCCTTAAATTGTTCTAATTCGAAAGAATAAAATAGGAAAATATTATTTTCTTGGCAATTGTTTTTATTTTTCAACTCATTCATTTTTATCAAGGCATTAAAAAAAATCAACTGTCAAGTGGTTTTGAAAAAATAAAAATAAAAATGAAAGAAAACTCCGTTTTCTTTGTCACATCTCTAAAGTTGTGAAAGCTTTTAATGGAAATACGGTAAAGCGTTTTCATATTACTTTTTTTAATCGCCTTTTTGACTCTACTAGTTAGAAGAAAATACAAAAAAAAAAGGAAAGAAAGAGTTAAGGTAAAGCCAACGGTAACAAAGCGGTTGGAATTGATATAAAAGGAATTGGAGGAAAATTAAACTTAAAACGAATGTTAAAAAACATTAAGGAAACTAGAAATACGGAGCAAAGGTAGTCTCAAAAGTATTTTAGAATAAAAGGAACGCATTCACATTTTTCCTTTTTGAAAAAAATAACAGAAGTCTTTGGTAGAATATGAAGTGACAGCCGACGAGTGAATAAAGGTGTAGAGTAGACAAGAGAAAATTGTAAGCGACTAAGAGAAAAAAAGAGAACAGATGAGAGGAAGATTAAGAAAATAGCTGTTAGATGACGTAAACTTTCATAAAGAGTTCAAAGGTAAAAAATAAGACCACTTCAAAAAATAAAAATTTAACACACTGATTTGAAAATATATAAAATACTGAGTTATACAAACACTTGGCAAATGAAAGGATAAAATGTAAAGATATCTTCACTGTCACGTTTGATTTCTTTGAACATGATTTCATTGAATAAGATGTTATTGATAAAAGTACATCAAAACATGTTTATCTTTGCACAGACATGATTAAACCATTTTAAACGAAATGGTTGAATCATGTTTTTATGATTAAAATTTTTGCCACCATCAAAGAAATGACGGTAACAATCAAAACCGATTATAAAATTAGCTTTTGGAATTTCTAATTAAAAACAAACAAACAAATTTATTAGGATGTGTTCTTTGCTTATGAAATATTTATTTAAACAAATTTTTTTAAATACAAATGCATTGTATTCGCATTATTCTTATAATATGTATATTTGTGTTTTCGTTTGGGTGGGGTACCGATCAAATGTCATTTGAAACAATTAATTGTGAAGAAATTAATGAGAATTTTTCTACAGCTTTGTGCGGTTTTTGTTAATGTTTACAAAAAGAATGCTAAGAAAGAGGGGAAGTCATTAAATTGACTTTTCTTAAAGATGGAAAGAACAACAATAATTCTCTGTTTTAAGAGAGACTCCAGCCTTATTTACCCTGTTAACTTCTGAAGTTTGTTCTGTTTTCAAAGATGGTAATTTCTAGGTTTGCTTATTTTCTGTCTGAATTGTATGAAGAGTAGTTCAGTTTTAATACTCTTTATTTTAGACGAACTTATCTTTCAACTATCTTGAGATAAAACTGCGAGAGAATCATGCATTATCATGAAAATTTTGAGAGAGAGAAAACTGATCAGAACACTTATATATAAAATACACATAAATCGGTAAAAATATAAAATACAATTGATTTCATTTAATCATGTGTATGTATTAAATTCAGTAGATTCTCACTAATCCGGATTTGATGGGACCGGGTGCTGTCGGGTTATGCCACGAGTACTCGGAGCGAGCTTACAAGCTACAAGCAGGCCTTTAAACAAGCACCTCGTAAACTAGCCCTGTGTACTCGATGCACTCGCTCCATTAGCTGCTACTAAAAAAGCTCTGGAAAAAGTTAACTCTGCCAGTGACTTTACCAGCCACTCGCCAGGGTTTCACAACATTAACAGGAAAATGTCACAGCACCACATGCCACATGGTTTTTACAAGCCAGCTACTTGGCTACTGAGCGAGTGGAAACTTTCGTGAGGCTCGAAAACCAGCGCACTCGCCGCCTTGCCGACTTGTAGCTTTTAAACTCATGTACTTGACCAAACGTCCGGATTAAACGGAATAAGTTTTAAACTCTGTAAAACTAGTTTTAGCTGGAAAAACTATTAAAATCGATGTTATCATAAAAATGACTGTAATTTCTCAACTTAGGTCCACTTTTTAAACCTATAAATTGATTTAGGATAACAAACATATTATCTTATTGATAAGGATTGAAAGTGTATTGATTGTACATTATTAGAAAATTACTAAAGTTCCGTCTTAACTGGATGTGTGGTCTAGCAAGGACAGGATTCCAGCCTGTTGTAATACAGAAATTTCGACTTTAATGAAATTTTAATTAATTTTTGTTCTAAATTAAGCTAGTGAATAAAATAATCCATAAACAAAATACATAAAAGTACAATATGTTATATTTTGGGGGAAAAAATTCAGCAATTTTTTTTGTGTTCGATCTAAGAAAGAGGAGAAGGTATTACACGGAATTCGAAATGACATAAAAGCCCTTTTGTCCATATTCTCGTATCTTCTCACATATAAAAACTTTTATTCCGAACTTGTCAACCATCCTAACACCTACGTCAAGATCCTTTTATCTCACCGTAGTCTCTGTAACTCTAGACTTCGCCGAGGAAATGACCTCGAGATTCCCTTTGGCCATAAGTTGATTTCTAAAAATGTTTATTATTCTTCTTGTCCCATATGGAATTTAGCCGTTGCTTTTATATTCCTTATGATATCACAAAAGTATAGAAACTAATCAATCATAGACCTAAAATTGTAATAATTTTTATCTTTTTCGAGATTGAAATTTCCAAAAAAAAAAGTTTATTTACATATTTACTCCACGCCCCGTGATAGTACGATAAATATGAAGAGAGAAAAAACAGTGTAATATATTATCATTATAGCTTCCTTCTAAAACTAATTTCCACGTAAAATTCCCAGAGAATTTTGAGAAAAACAATCTAAAGGATATGAACGAGCTTTAGCAAAAGAAAAAGTTTATTAAAAAGACTTACGAGAAGATACGAACCGTCGTCGATATTTATCGAAAAATTATAGCTTTATGAAATACTATGAGATAGTAAATAAAAATTTCAAATAAAATTAATTAAATTGACAATCAAGGTATCGGAGAATGACGGAATAGAACAAATTATACGAATCCATCACTGTCAAAGTCTCTGAAACTCGTTAACGAGCAAATAAAAACCAGGAGGGAATTTTATTACAAGAAAGTCGTTTTTGATTGGATAAGAAGTTATCGTGATGAAAAATTTAACGATAATCAAACCCGATTTTCGTTATTATCGATTTCCCCCTACTTTCGTAGATAGGTAGTCGATTAAATATAAAGTTTCTATTAATGAACGGATAAATCGATTACTGAGGCTTTATACTAATTAAAGACCATCGAGATATAAAGCAGCAAGGGTTTAGAGAGATATTATTACCATAGTTAAAGATATTTTACTTACTCTGACGTTTTTGACGAGATGGATGAGTTTCAAAGTATCCATCGTCAGACCTCCAATTGCAGCCTCTTTAACTAATAGTTTATTGGCAGTGCGATAATTAGTAATTGGCAGTTACCTATTAAGTGTTATTATCAGGTTATCATTATAAATATCTCGATATAATTCAAATTTATTATAATTGCATGATTCATCAATTAAAGAAATGGCGTAGCTGTTACTACTAAAACTACAGTTTAACCACCTATAATATTTATATGAAAATGGAATATGGACAGGTGAGACATTTATCACTGAATGACATCATTAAGTTTATAAGTATTTTGGTCGATACGATACATCGTCCTGTAAATAAATATAATGTTAGCTTAATTCAATATGTATACTATTGTATATTGTTTATGTAGTTGTCTGTTATCAATTTATCCATAAGGTCAATTTCTGGAATCAATCAGTTAAATTTAAAATTTCGACACTATCCCAATTTAGGTCCTGTCTCTTTCTTAACATCATTAGGATAGTAATTTAGTTAGCACGAACAGTGATAAATGCAAAACTTGGTATATGGAACAGATTTGACAGTTACATTCAGTAATGTGTTTATGACAGCCTCGTTAAGATATCAAGAGTATTGGACAGCCACACTTATAAAACATAGCATCACGTTGATCTTGAAACTAAGTATTGCGATACTACTATACCGATAGCGAGATCTATCTCTAACACCGACAGCAGAAGAGCATCGCTTTAAAGAAGGGTATTGGCTTTCGGCTTTAATGACGAGTTCTACCTAAGTCTTCAGGCCCAGGCTCGAGGCACCGTCTGGAAAAGTGAAATACTTCCCAGCAGATGTGGTGAGTATGTTGCATTTAACAGTGCCATACAAATTTCTGGAAAATGTATCTTTGCTGTTTGGCATTTTTGGCTTCGCATGGGGATCTGTTAATCAGCTCCCGTTGCTGCGTGTCAAGCGCTACTTTTCCGAACACGGCGCTTTCCGCCAATTGGTGCGAATGTTTCCAACGGACGCTAGTCAGTCTTCCAACTCAGCTCGTTATTAAAAACTCTGTGTTTGTATTCTCTTTAATTTCGTGTGTGATTACTGAGTATTATTTGTTTTAATCCGTTTACTAACTCTTTTATCTTCCTCTCCTCTGCTATCCCTCAACCTTTCCTTTCTCTCTTATTCACTTTCCTCTAAATTTCCGTCGCATTCTGAACCACGCGAGAGTGCTAAGTCACCCCTCTTAACCTATTTCACTCACAGTTCTTCTTTTTGTGCTTCAGTTTCATTTCTCCCTCAGTATTTTTTCTCTCTCTCTTCTCCTTCCTTTAATATTTGTTTATTTATTTTCTCTCTTCTTTTTCAGTGTATATCCTTAACCACGCGAGTGTGTTCAGTGATACTCTAACTTCCCGTTCTTCCCGTTTTTAATTGTACATTTCCTAATCCCTCTTAGCTTTATTTTTCATTTCTACTTCAGTAGTAGGGCATTTCTTCTAAAGAACCATCTAAGACACTATTGCGATAGAAAGAAAACATAAAGAGGATTCTTGAAAGTAGACGGTTCTAAGGAATTATAAAAAGCTCACTTTTCTGATATTTCTACCCTTACACAGTTAATTTTCAACGGTTATATTAGTTGGGCACAAGCTTTATGAACATATTATAAGAATATACAGCAGCTCAATAAGGAATTTAGGATAGATAAAATGAAGCATGAAATTTATATAACGAAAATGAAATAGGCAATTCCAGAATTCAGGTGAAAACGACGGGAATCTATACACAATTAAATAATCTTTTAGTCAGTCATATTGAGAATGATCCTAGAAGAGGTCGAAAAATAGCAAATATGAGCCTTTTCAATACATTAATAGATTTAACTACTCAAGAATTAAAAACAACATACAACGGAATTTTCTAATCTCCTAATAAGGATCTTTTTATTTGAAACAGTTTAGTCAAAATTGCATCATCAAGCGAAAGAGGTATGCATATTTATAATATAAGTATAAAATATCAGCTGAACGATGTCGTCATACATGTTACGTTATTTCTATTCAATCTTTAGTTTCATTGTAATACAGCTGTTCCGTATGTTACTTTTCTGATGAAAAACTTTTTTCAAGATGCTCACTTCAGCCAATTCTTTATTAATTAAAATTATTAAAGGAATAGGACGTCAATTTAAATCTCCTCGAGACATACTATTGTTTTAAAATGATTCAAGTGGAGGACAGTGGTCAACACTGTTCCCTGAATTAACCTCGCACCATACTAGACCGAAAATAATCTTGCATAATTTTTAACACCCTAATTCAATACTAAATATAAAAAATTCAATACTTCCAAAAAAAAAAAATAAATAAATTCTTCATCAATTGTTACAATAATATCTATTATTTAATTGTTTGTATATACATACATGATTGTACTAAAAATTAATATGTTATACTTCTGAATGCACTGCTGCAAAGATTGAACCAGACCTGTAAAGGGGGCTACACACCTTCCGATTATTTGCGCAGTTTATCTTGTTTTACGTCATGTCTGAGCGATAAGATAAATTGTGTGAACTGCGCAGTTTGGACAGGTTTTCACGCGGATAAAAAGTCTGCGCATCCGAAACCTCATTTGCAACGATTTTGTAAATTTCATTAAGGCGGCTACACACTAGGGTGGGTCGAAAAAACTAAGTTTGGGAAATTCAACAAATCAATGTGATAAAAACTGGCCAAATGGGTTGAAAACATGACACAAAAAATTTGGGCCCCATCGGACCCCATTTAGGTCTTGCGCGGTGGCCCCAAAGTTTGAAAATTTCGAAATTTCCGTATTTTCTATGTATGTATACTAATTCCGCAACACTGCTGAATTATTTATGACAAAAAATTATATTATTTAATCCATAATACTGACGATTGATAGATAAATACTTAAAATAAAAAAATGTTGGTTAATCTGATAGCTATAATTAGACATACATAGTTTTTCATATATTTTTTTTAAAAAATTGGTAACTAAGTCAAGTCCCTGCAGCTACTCAGCTTTTTGACACTTTGTTT
>KZ651637.1:298614-310651 GCA_001010745.2 Gerris buenoi
CCATGTTATATTTTTTTTTGTGGAACAGGGGTAGAGTAGAGCATTTATTTCTGAAGTTGCATTCAACATGGGGGACCAATAGAATCGTTTCCCTCAAAATTTTCCCGCCTTTTGATTGTGCCAACTCTAATCTTATAGACTGTAGTGTACTAATAATAATACGAGTATCATTATTATTTAAAAGTTTAAAAATGATAAGCTGAAAAAGTATTTTAATTGTAGGTCTCTGAATAATTAATCACGCACGACTTGTTTTGGTTTGAGTTTGTTGACGATTCATCTCGAACTAACTCTTCCCTAAGATTCCATTTTTATCTGCATAGCGTGAGTAGATAAAATATTGTATGCAACATATTGGCAGCAAAGGAAACATTTCTGCCTTCATTGCCTGCCTCGGCAGTCAAATAGATGAATTACCTTAGTTAATTATCATAGCTGGTCCTCGCCTTCGGTTCGGAGGCTAATCAAATCACTCGTCAGTAAAATTCAATTTTGCTGCCTAGTTACATAACTAGACTATGATAAGTTCTAAATTTGATAAATTTGATAAACTCAAAATATGAAGCTAAAATAATCATATTATTATAACTCGTAGTAAAATTATACATATTATTAAGAAACTCACAACCTAAAAGAAGAACACTTATAAAGTTTAAAACAATATACATACATATTAGAAGATAAAAGCATAAAAAAAACCTGAAATACATCATTTTTGTTTTATTAATTAGGTCCAAAAAATGTTATGTTATTAAAGTAGTACCATTTTCATTCTAAACTTCATGAGTTCGAATACACGTAAACGAATATATTTTTTATTATTATATTAATTTACACGCAATATTTGTAATGAAATTGTTTAAAAGAATATCGAAGTTATAAAAAATGTCTTATGAAAGATGGTAATCAATTAATAGAATATCGTAAAAAAATAGTAATAATCGTATCAAAGAGTAATCGTCTGTATTAATGAGAACTGTATAAAAAGTAATTTTAATCATATAAAAATAGTAATATTTTAAAAATGATCGTATAATAATATCAGAATAAAAAAATAAAAAAGCAATATAAAATTATATCTTATAAAATACAATACAAGTGTGTTAAATAGTATTCAATTTGAAAAAGTTATCAATGTTAAAAAATAGTGATTGTATTAATTCGGATTGGATTGTGTCAAAACTGGCTGAGCCTAAATATTGAGTGGTTGCCACAATATTTAATTTTATGAATTTTTGTAATTACTTTTTTACATTTTTATTTATTACTTTTCAGACTTTTAGACTATTGTCGATCCTCGATTTTGATCCATTTTGAGGATAAGATTTTATTTACCGCTAAACAAAGTATATTAAATTATTAAAAATAATAATAAATAAAAAGGATAATTAAAATAAATCGAAAGAAGATGAATTCTAAAGAGCTATATTTATTAGTTAAGTTCATAAAGTAATAGNTTTGATTCAAATTAATAATAAATATTTATTCATAATTATTTTATTCTGTGTTGCAACAGCACGTGGAATGTAATTGCGGCCTGCCAAAGGGTTTTACAACTATATAATACCTACTTAGACTTAGTTTTGAATATTCGCGTGCCTTCCCTGCTGATACGTGGATAGGAATTGAAATAGAATTGTCACTTGCAAAATGAATGTGATGTATTTATTGATTTTTTGTTAAGGGTTGTGTGGCAACAGCCAATCAGATTCTTTTGCCTTATGTTATGCTTACGTTAATGTTATGGTTTACAATGTGTTATGTCAAAGTCGAAATATGTATATTTAGTCTAGTTTTTGTTCAAGACGAGCGTTTTTTCTCTAATAACTAACTTACTCATTATTCATGTATAACATTATAGCTATAGCAAGCGTGTAGCTAAAGGTTGTAAGTTCCAATCATAAGTTCAATCATGCCTCCCAATCGCAGTAAAAAGGAAACAGATTCGTCTGACTCGGTCAAAGAAAGTACATCATGAAATTAAAGCAAGTAAATAAGTTTTCTAGGTAAAAAAATTAAGCTCTTAGATAGTTTATCTAAGAACCAAAAAAAAGCTCTTAGTTAGTTTATCTAAGATGTAAAATAAAGCTCTTAGATTGTGTATCTAAGTTCTATAATAAAGCTCTTAGTTAGTTTATCTAAGATGTAAAATAAAGCTCTTAGATAGTTTATCTAAGAACCAAAAAAAAGCTCTTCGTTAGTTTATCTAAGATGTAAAATAAAGCTCTTAGATTGTTTATCTAAGTTCTATAATAAAGCTCTTAGTTAGTTTATCTAAGATGTAAAATAAAGCTCTTAGATAGTTTATCTAAGAACCAAAAAAAAGCTCTTCGTTAGTTTATCTAAGATGTAAAATAAAGCTCTTAGATTGTTTATCTAAGTTCTATAATAAAGCTCTTAGTTAGTTTATCTAAGATGTAAAATAAAGCTCTTAGATAGTTTATCTAAGAACCAAAAAAAAGCTCTTCGTTAGTTTATCTAAGATGTAAAATAAAGCTCTTAGATTGTTTATCTAAGTTCTATAATAAAGCTCTTAGTTAGTTTATCTAAGATGTAAAATAAAGCTCTTAGATAGTTTATCTAAGAACCAAAAAAAAGCTCTTCGTTAGTTTATCTAAGATGTAAAATAAAGCTCTTAGATTGTTTATCTAAGTTCTATAATAAAGCTCTTAGTTAGTTTATCTAAGATGTAAAATAAAGCTCTTAGATAGTTTATCTAAGAACCAAAAAAAAGCTCTTCGTTAGTTTATCTAAGATGTAAAATAAAGCTCTTAGATTGTTTATCTAAGTTCTATAATAAAGCTCTTAGTTAGTTTATCTAAGATGTAAAATAAAGCTCTTAGATAGTTTATCTAAGAACCAAAAAAAAGCTCTTCGTTAGTTTATCTAAGATGTAAAATAAAGCTCTTAGATTGTTTATCTAAGTTCTATAATAAAGCTCTTAGTTAGTTTATCTAAGATGTAAAATAAAGCTCTTAGATAGTTTATCTAAGAACCAAAAAAAAGCTCTTCGTTAGTTTATCTAAGATGTAAAATAAAGCTCTTAGATTGTTTATCTAAGTTCTATAATAAAGCTCTTAGTTAGTTTATCTAAGATGTAAAATAAAGCTCTTAGATAGTTTATCTAAGAACCAAAAAAAAGCTCTTCGTTAGTTTATCTAAGATGTAAAATAAAGCTCTTAGATTGTTTATCTAAGTTCTATAATAAAGCTCTTAGTTAGTTTATCTAAGATGTAAAATAAAGCTCTTAGATAGTTTATCTAAGAACCAAAAAAAAGCTCTTCGTTAGTTTATCTAAGATGTAAAATAAAGCTCTTAGATTGTTTATCTAAGTTCTATAATAAAGCTCTTAGTTAGTTTATCTAAGATGTAAAATAAAGCTCTTAGATAGTTTATCTAAGAACCAAAAAAAAGCTCTTCGTTAGTTTATCTAAGATGTAAAATAAAGCTCTTAGATTGTTTATCTAAGTTCTATAATAAAGCTCTTAGTTAGTTTATCTAAGATGTAAAATAAAGCTCTTAGATAGTTTATCTAAGAACCAAAAAAAAGCTCTTCGTTAGTTTATCTAAGATGTAAAATAAAGCTCTTAGATTGTTTATCTAAGTTCTATAATAAAGCTCTTAGTTAGTTTATCTAAGATGTAAAATAAAGCTCTTAGATAGTTTATCTAAGAACCAAAAAAAAGCTCTTCGTTAGTTTATCTAAGATGTAAAATAAAGCTCTTAGATTGTTTATCTAAGTTCTATAATAAAGCTCTTAGTTAGTTTATCTAAGATGTAAAATAAAGCTCTTAGATAGTTTATCTAAGAACCAAAAAAAAGCTCTTCGTTAGTTTATCTAAGATGTAAAATAAAGCTCTTAGATTGTTTATCTAAGTTCTATAATAAAGCTCTTAGTTAGTTTATCTAAGATGTAAAATAAAGCTCTTAGATAGTTTATCTAAGAACCAAAAAAAAGCTCTTCGTTAGTTTATCTAAGATGTAAAATAAAGCTCTTAGATTGTTTATCTAAGTTCTATAATAAAGCTCTTAGTTAGTTTATCTAAGATGTAAAATAAAGCTCTTAGATAGTTTATCTAAGAACCAAAAAAAAGCTCTTCGTTAGTTTATCTAAGATGTAAAATAAAGCTCTTAGATTGTTTATCTAAGTTCTATAATAAAGCTCTTAGTTAGTTTATCTAAGATGTAAAATAAAGCTCTTAGATAGTTTATCTAAGAACCAAAAAAAAGCTCTTCGTTAGTTTATCTAAGATGTAAAATAAAGCTCTTAGATTGTTTATCTAAGTTCTATAATAAAGCTCTTAGTTAGTTTATCTAAGATGTAAAATAAAGCTCTTAGATAGTTTATCTAAGAACCAAAAAAAAGCTCTTCGTTAGTTTATCTAAGATGTAAAATAAAGCTCTTAGATTGTTTATCTAAGTTCTATAATAAAGCTCTTAGTTAGTTTATCTAAGATGTAAAATAAAGCTCTTAGATAGTTTATCTAAGAACCAAAAAAAAGCTCTTCGTTAGTTTATCTAAGATGTAAAATAAAGCTCTTAGATTGTTTATCTAAGTTCTATAATAAAGCTCTTAGTTAGTTTATCTAAGATGTAAAATAAAGCTCTTAGATAGTTTATCTAAGAACCAAAAAAAAGCTCTTCGTTAGTTTATCTAAGATGTAAAATAAAGCTCTTAGATTGTTTATCTAAGTTCTATAATAAAGCTCTTAGTTAGTTTATCTAAGATGTAAAATAAAGCTCTTAGATAGTTTATCTAAGAACCAAAAAAAAGCTCTTCGTTAGTTTATCTAAGATGTAAAATAAAGCTCTTAGATTGTTTATCTAAGTTCTATAATAAAGCTCTTAGTTAGTTTATCTAAGATGTAAAATAAAGCTCTTAGATAGTTTATCTAAGAACCAAAAAAAAGCTCTTCGTTAGTTTATCTAAGATGTAAAATAAAGCTCTTAGATTGTTTATCTAAGTTCTATAATAAAGCTCTTAGTTAGTTTATCTAAGATGTAAAATAAAGCTCTTAGATAGTTTATCTAAGAACCAAAAAAAAGCTCTTCGTTAGTTTATCTAAGATGTAAAATAAAGCTCTTAGATTGTTTATCTAAGTTCTATAATAAAGCTCTTAGTTAGTTTATCTAAGATGTAAAATAAAGCTCTTAGATAGTTTATCTAAGAACCAAAAAAAAGCTCTTCGTTAGTTTATCTAAGATGTAAAATAAAGCTCTTAGATTGTTTATCTAAGTTCTATAATAAAGCTCTTAGTTAGTTTATCTAAGATGTAAAATAAAGCTCTTAGATAGTTTATCTAAGAACCAAAAAAAAGCTCTTCGTTAGTTTATCTAAGATGTAAAATAAAGCTCTTAGATTGTTTATCTAAGTTCTATAATAAAGCTCTTAGTTAGTTTATCTAAGATGTAAAATAAAGCTCTTAGATAGTTTATCTAAGAACCAAAAAAAAGCTCTTCGTTAGTTTATCTAAGATGTAAAATAAAGCTCTTAGATTGTTTATCTAAGTTCTATAATAAAGCTCTTAGTTAGTTTATCTAAGATGTAAAATAAAGCTCTTAGATAGTTTATCTAAGAACCAAAAAAAAGCTCTTCGTTAGTTTATCTAAGATGTAAAATAAAGCTCTTAGATTGTTTATCTAAGTTCTATAATAAAGCTCTTAGTTAGTTTATCTAAGATGTAAAATAAAGCTCTTAGATAGTTTATCTAAGAACCAAAAAAAAGCTCTTCGTTAGTTTATCTAAGATGTAAAATAAAGCTCTTAGATTGTTTATCTAAGTTCTATAATAAAGCTCTTAGTTAGTTTATCTAAGATGTAAAATAAAGCTCTTAGATAGTTTATCTAAGAACCAAAAAAAAGCTCTTCGTTAGTTTATCTAAGATGTAAAATAAAGCTCTTAGATTGTTTATCTAAGTTCTATAATAAAGCTCTTAGTTAGTTTATCTAAGATGTAAAATAAAGCTCTTAGATAGTTTATCTAAGAACCAAAAAAAAGCTCTTCGTTAGTTTATCTAAGATGTAAAATAAAGCTCTTAGATTGTTTATCTAAGTTCTATAATAAAGCTCTTAGTTAGTTTATCTAAGATGTAAAATAAAGCTCTTAGATAGTTTATCTAAGAACCAAAAAAAAGCTCTTCGTTAGTTTATCTAAGATGTAAAATAAAGCTCTTAGATTGTTTATCTAAGTTCTATAATAAAGCTCTTAGTTAGTTTATCTAAGATGTAAAATAAAGCTCTTAGATAGTTTATCTAAGAACCAAAAAAAAGCTCTTCGTTAGTTTATCTAAGATGTAAAATAAAGCTCTTAGATTGTTTATCTAAGTTCTATAATAAAGCTCTTAGTTAGTTTATCTAAGATGTAAAATAAAGCTCTTAGATAGTTTATCTAAGAACCAAAAAAAAGCTCTTCGTTAGTTTATCTAAGATGTAAAATAAAGCTCTTAGATTGTTTATCTAAGTTCTATAATAAAGCTCTTAGTTAGTTTATCTAAGATGTAAAATAAAGCTCTTAGATAGTTTATCTAAGAACCAAAAAAAAGCTCTTCGTTAGTTTATCTAAGATGTAAAATAAAGCTCTTAGATTGTTTATCTAAGTTCTATAATAAAGCTCTTAGTTAGTTTATCTAAGATGTAAAATAAAGCTCTTAGATAGTTTATCTAAGAACCAAAAAAAAGCTCTTCGTTAGTTTATCTAAGATGTAAAATAAAGCTCTTAGATTGTTTATCTAAGTTCTATAATAAAGCTCTTAGTTAGTTTATCTAAGATGTAAAATAAAGCTCTTAGATAGTTTATCTAAGAACCAAAAAAAAGCTCTTCGTTAGTTTATCTAAGATGTAAAATAAAGCTCTTAGATTGTTTATCTAAGTTCTATAATAAAGCTCTTAGTTAGTTTATCTAAGATGTAAAATAAAGCTCTTAGATAGTTTATCTAAGAACCAAAAAAAAGCTCTTCGTTAGTTTATCTAAGATGTAAAATAAAGCTCTTAGATTGTTTATCTAAGTTCTATAATAAAGCTCTTAGTTAGTTTATCTAAGATGTAAAATAAAGCTCTTAGATAGTTTATCTAAGAACCAAAAAAAAGCTCTTCGTTAGTTTATCTAAGATGTAAAATAAAGCTCTTAGATTGTTTATCTAAGTTCTATAATAAAGCTCTTAGTTAGTTTATCTAAGATGTAAAATAAAGCTCTTAGATAGTTTATCTAAGAACCAAAAAAAAGCTCTTCGTTAGTTTATCTAAGATGTAAAATAAAGCTCTTAGATTGTTTATCTAAGTTCTATAATAAAGCTCTTAGTTAGTTTATCTAAGATGTAAAATAAAGCTCTTAGATAGTTTATCTAAGAACCAAAAAAAAGCTCTTCGTTAGTTTATCTAAGATGTAAAATAAAGCTCTTAGATTGTTTATCTAAGTTCTATAATAAAGCTCTTAGTTAGTTTATCTAAGATGTAAAATAAAGCTCTTAGATAGTTTATCTAAGAACCAAAAAAAAGCTCTTCGTTAGTTTATCTAAGATGTAAAATAAAGCTCTTAGATTGTTTATCTAAGTTCTATAATAAAGCTCTTAGTTAGTTTATCTAAGATGTAAAATAAAGCTCTTAGATAGTTTATCTAAGAACCAAAAAAAAGCTCTTCGTTAGTTTATCTAAGATGTAAAATAAAGCTCTTAGATTGTTTATCTAAGTTCTATAATAAAGCTCTTAGTTAGTTTATCTAAGATGTAAAATAAAGCTCTTAGATAGTTTATCTAAGAACCAAAAAAAAGCTCTTCGTTAGTTTATCTAAGATGTAAAATAAAGCTCTTAGATTGTTTATCTAAGTTCTATAATAAAGCTCTTAGTTAGTTTATCTAAGATGTAAAATAAAGCTCTTAGATAGTTTATCTAAGAACCAAAAAAAAGCTCTTCGTTAGTTTATCTAAGATGTAAAATAAAGCTCTTAGATTGTTTATCTAAGTTCTATAATAAAGCTCTTAGTTAGTTTATCTAAGATGTAAAATAAAGCTCTTAGATAGTTTATCTAAGAACCAAAAAAAAGCTCTTCGTTAGTTTATCTAAGATGTAAAATAAAGCTCTTAGATTGTTTATCTAAGTTCTATAATAAAGCTCTTAGTTAGTTTATCTAAGATGTAAAATAAAGCTCTTAGATAGTTTATCTAAGAACCAAAAAAAAGCTCTTCGTTAGTTTATCTAAGATGTAAAATAAAGCTCTTAGATTGTTTATCTAAGTTCTATAATAAAGCTCTTAGTTAGTTTATCTAAGATGTAAAATAAAGCTCTTAGATAGTTTATCTAAGAACCAAAAAAAAGCTCTTCGTTAGTTTATCTAAGATGTAAAATAAAGCTCTTAGATTGTTTATCTAAGTTCTATAATAAAGCTCTTAGTTAGTTTATCTAAGATGTAAAATAAAGCTCTTAGATAGTTTATCTAAGAACCAAAAAAAAGCTCTTCGTTAGTTTATCTAAGATGTAAAATAAAGCTCTTAGATTGTTTATCTAAGTTCTATAATAAAGCTCTTAGTTAGTTTATCTAAGATGTAAAATAAAGCTCTTAGATAGTTTATCTAAGAACCAAAAAAAAGTCNTCTTCACAATGCTAATTAGTATTTTGTATCTTCATCAAGTAACTAATGTTGCACATGTGATGCATATATACAGGGTGTCCTAGCTAATATGGAACAGCGAAATACCTGATACCGGAATCATGATAGATAAAAAGATGTGGTTTTCAGGGTTCGATAATGGCTGTAAATGAGCATCCAGAATATATGCTGAACATTTTCTGTGTTCAGCAAAAGTTTTTGCAATTTACATAATTAAAAAAGTGAATATGAAGCCAAATTTTCAAGACTAGATTTGGATTCTATGGCTAAAAATAAGATTTTTTTTTTTTCTCGGAAATATTTCGTTCCGAGCATTTGTCTGCGGACTGGACTGGACCTGGAGAACCCAAAACTTGCTAAAATTAGTACTTGTAAGTCCATTTTACAGCTAAACTAACGGATTTAGGAAACAAATTCATAATACTAACAGTTCTTTTTTTTTGGCGTAAAATCTAAATCCATCCTTCAATACATGCATTATTGGTTTTTTTTTTTCTCTTATTAAGCCCTGCTGAACACTTTTTTTTGGCCAAAACAGTATCACTTAAGGTATTATTTGTAGATTGGATTTGGATTCTATAACTAAAAATAAGAACTTTTTTTTAGAATTTTTTTCCTAAATACATTAATTTAGCTGTAAAATGGACTTAAAATTTAAATTTAAGCAGGTTCAGTGCTCTCCAGACGACAAACTAATGCTTGGAGCAAAACATTTCCAAGAGAAAAAATCTTATTTTTAGCTATAGAATCAAATCTAGTCTAAAATATATGGCTTCTTATTATCTTTTTTTAGTAAACTGCACAAACTTTTGCTGAACATAGAAAATGTTCAGCATATGTTCTGGAAGTGCATTGATAGCCATTATTGAACCCTGAAACCCGCATCTTTCTATCTATCAATGTTGCGGAGTGTTATATATTAGCTGGGACACCCTGTATAATATATAAAGTATTTTTTACCGTCGAGTACTATTATGTATTTTTTTACGTCGTATTTAAATTAGGAAGTTATTTTTTCTTAAGATTCTTGCGAAATCGTTATTAATTTCCACAATGCTAACTAATATATTTATTCATCATTGAGTTCCTTACTAATGTTGCAAGTTCTGATATGTGAAAGAAGTGTTATTTAACATTATGTTTATAAATCAGCTAGTTATTATTTTTTTCAAGATCCTTACAAAAATTGTTATTAATCTCCACAAAGCTAAGTTTGCTTTTCATTGCTTATTTAATCTTGTAAGTTCTGATTTGTTAATAATTTTTGGGTTAATCTCCACAATGCTAACTAGAATTTTTATTCATCATTGCGTTACTAATGTTGCAAGTTCTGATGTATAAAAGAAGTGGTATTTCTTTTTTTTATTATTTCGTTTTTACTGTTGCGGACTATAATACATTTTTTTAAAATCATAATGTAAATTACCTATTATTAATCAATTAATTACGTGTTAGTAATCTTTAAAATGCTAACCAGTAGATATTCCTATTCTACATTGAGTATTTCTGATAAGAACAAGATGTGTGATTTTACAATGATGCCTTCTTTTTGTGTCTACCTTCACGTAATATAAAATATATGTTATATATAATTTAATTTTGCAAGTAAATTTTTTCTTGTGATTCTTTGCAACCCATTTTTATTCAAAACTGGATAAAAAAAAATAATAATAATAACGTAACATTAAATTTAAAATAAAATCGTTTTGGTTGTCCCTTTTTGTTAATATAGTCAACAAAATTTGAAATTATACGATAAATGACGAAACCAGAAATAATAGTAGAATAAATTATTTTTTCTTATTATTCCGTCAAATTTAAATCCCAAAAAGATTTAAAATAAAATTAGTATTCATTATTCATTCCATAATGAATCCGTATAGTCTTCAAATTCATAAACTCAATGTAATACCCTTCGCCTTGACCTCCACCAAAAGCTAAGGGCTCCCCCAACATTAATGGAAGAAGGGCTCATGACAACTTAAGGAGTGAGTGACCAAGCGAGTAGGGAGCGGAACCGCCTTGTAGTCAAAGAAATAATTTATAATTAAATGTCTTTAATCAAATAAAGTAAAGTTAAAGCAAAATAAAGTAAAAATAAAGTAAAAAATAAAGTGAAAATAAAGTGAGAATAAAGTAAAATAAAGCGAGAATACAGTAAAATTAAAGTTAAATAAAGGAAAATAAAATTAAAGGATTTTTTTATTTTGCGTATTTATATCTTACATTTTTATTTGTTTTATTCTTGAAAAGCAAATTAGGGTGGAGTACTAATTAAATATTACCTTTTTTGCGTTTTATTACATTGTATATTCATGTCGTCTTTAATCAATTTTTATATTCACGGCGAAAGTATAGTCTGATTTGTATTTTAATATCTTATTTTTGGAATTAATGATAATATATTGTTCAGTATTACATTCTTAATCGAAAATGTTGTACTTTGTTATTTTTTTTTACTTTAAATATTGTATATTTAAAAATAAATATTCTTGNCGCGAACGCTTGGATTTGCAAAGTAATTTTTATATCAAAATGTTGCTTATCTTGTCAATTAGATTACTGTAAATTATATATTCAGTTTTATTTTAAATTTTATGCATAACATGTGTCATAAAAAACAAGAACGAAAGAGCAATAGTCAAAGCAATTGTAAACAGAACATGTTGACTAAATTCATATCGAAACAAATCATATTTACTACAAGTTATAGTCTTGTGTACACAGCATACACAGAAGCTAAAATGGTCAACTCGATACGTATGTATTCAACATTTTAAAGCTCGTTTTCAACATTTGCAAGCACGTTATCAACATTTGAAAGCACGTTATCATGACATTACATTTTAGTCGTAAACCCAAGAACTTTTTTACTATCTGTTAATAAAAAAATTGGTCCAAGACAATACAGTCCAACTTTCTCATACAATATCGGTCCCATATCCCAGAAAATATGAATACATAATATATTGTTATCTATCAGACAGATACGCGTGTCGATCCGCTAGCTGTGACTGTAAACCCACCTTTAGGAACCCTCCTATAGATCCAAGTGAAGTGAGAGTCACACCCGGCACCACCGTTTACTCCAATCATCCTTTTAAACTAAAAACTCATCGTGATTATTAATTTGCTTAATATTAAATATTCATTGCATCTACTTCAATGATAAAGCCATGCGTTGCCTAGTTAATTTGTTTTATAAAATGTTTACAACAGGTGGTTGTTTTTTTTATGTTCATCAATATCTCAGAAACTAGATTTTTCCCGGGAAAACGGCTACCATTAAAAAAAATTAGGAGTTCTATTTGAGGAGTTCCTTTTAATATAACGATTTTTTTATATTGTATCATTGTATACATATTATTAAATTGATTTTTTTTTTTTTTTTTTTTTTTTTTTTTTTTTTTTTTTTTTTTTTTTTTTTTTTTTTT
>KZ651637.1:315261-328101 GCA_001010745.2 Gerris buenoi
AGACAAAACTTTAATTTTATATTTTATAAAATAAAATAAAAATAAGAGAATTTAAAAACAAATTAAGTTTTTTTTTTTTATTATAGTTACCTTAATATGAAGCAAAAAAGCTCGCTCAGCGGCCAGAGAGCTACCAGAGAGTTTGACCCATCTCGCTGTAGATCTGAAGCAAGAATAGTCAGGCAGGCCGGTGTAGGGCCCTAGCACACCGGTTGAGTATCTGTCTGGTGCGCATGCACACCCACCACACAAGAACCCCCCTATCTCCCCCTGTGCCAGAGCTCCCCCATACTTCCTACTACCGTCTTAGCTTCTTCTACCTTCTTATCTTACTACCCCAGATAATACTCCTTTTGGTCCCCCCCCCTCCCCCTGCTAGCAACCCATCTGACGAAAATTCTTGGGCATCCGACCTGCCTTCATAAATAAAAGCTTTTAATCAGCTTAGACGACACCTTCAACCTCCGGTCCAATTAAATTACTGCCCTCGATCCAAAAAATTAATATTAAAAAATATATATATTCAGCTTTCGCAGGAAAATGAGCTTAATTTTTAGAGTAATTGGCTACTGGTTAATAAGTTTTACCAGCTCGATAGGATATTCTTAATTAAATTTTTATGTGTGTAAACCAAAAAATGAGAGTTCAAAGGAAAAAAAAAAATTAGAAACACCGTGACAGCAAATCAGCTCTTAGAAGCAACAGAAAGGATTGATTAACCTGCAACGTGAGGTGGTAAAAACAAATGGACATTTCATAACAATCTTAGAGCACAAGCATTCACCCCGAGTTCATTCGGGTTAGGGATTATCCGCCATTACTAGACGCATTTATAAGAAAGGAGAATATCAAATATAGGTTCAAAACACAAACTGAAACAGAGGTCGATTATTTTTACTTAGCACCGCGGAAACCACTTGACGTTTAGTGAAGTGAAATCTTGGAGTAGGTATACATTTTGAAATTTTTGTCTTCAATCGATAACCAACAAGAGAACTCCATTTTTTTCGTGTACATCTTAATTTTAAATCACCTCAATAACCTAAAGTATATTTTAACATGATAAGTACAGTGAAAGCCTATTTACCCGAAGCTGTCATTCATTTACGCACGACTTTAACTGGCAACGCAATTATTAACCGTATTTTCTAGGCATCAATTCAGGTAGCAGCTGAACTAAATATGACGTGTTAATGGGTAAGAAGCAAGCTAGGGTTCTTGTGAAACATGGAAGTTATTTGGGTTGGAAAGGGCTATCCTAATTAAGGGAGGTAGGGAAGGTAGGGGGAATTGGGATGGAAACCCAAGGGTCAACCCCGGGCACCGCAGAATCGACTATTGTGAGCCGACACAGGCTAAATTATTTACAGCTGCTGAAAATTTGGTTTTCAGGCATTTGACGACACGTTCGAACTAAACAAGAAATTATTATAATTTTTAGTTTTTCGATTGAAATTGGAAATTCATTTACTTGGTGGTCCAACGATAGGAAAAAATATATGTATAACCTTGGGTAAATCAAAGAATTTAATATCATCCGCGAGGGTCATCAAAACGGTCCGAGTTTCAGCTAATATTTATCTTGGACGAGAAGGGGGCTGTTCCCTCGGCTTCTAACTTTTTCCTGTAAAGATTCACGAGTCTACGTATAGAGGATTGAAACCCTTTGCATTTTAAACTTAAACTCATCGGGTAAATATCAATCATTCCAAAATTTTAAACGTTCAACGATTCCAAAATTATGTCTAAGGGATTACGAGTAATTCACGATTAATCTCTTGAATATTGTAAATTAAATAAGTAAAGATTGATATAATCAGTAATTTAAAGAATATATAACTTAATTTAGTTATCTGCTTGTTAACCGATTCGTTTATAATAACGAAGCTCGTCAGAATGACTAAATTTTTGTTTATTTAGTGCCAATAATTTCAGTATGAAACAAATTTCAAACTTATTATTATTATTACACTAATTGCTAGACGGTACAACACAACCCAATTATGCCAGGATTAACTTGTGAATTAAAGATTTTCTACTGACTAGTTCCATCTATCAGCAATTCTATTATTATTCTCTCTACAGTCCAGTAAATCTTGTTTTATCTCTCATAATTGTATTTCTCGATTTTCAATTGCACTGTTAATGCAAGCTTAGGTAGATAAACTTCAAATTCAGATATGCAGCCGTAAAATCCAACAATATACGTACTCTAGTATGCTTTTGACATTTAAATATTTCAAACACAGGGTTCTTTTAACAAATAGATTAGAGGAAATGAAAATTAACGCTACTTAGACTTTTTTTTAAATCTGGGTGACATGGCTTTCATCTTACAGACATTTAAGAAGGGAAATAAATATTAATTTATAAAGGTGGAATGAACTATTAATCAAAACCACTAACTTCAAATTAAAATATTAATTACGTGAGAGAATCTTCAGATGGTTGCTGAGGTGTAAATTACAAATGAAAAATGCTACTTCATATTGTGAGACGTTTCGACCCTTAAATTAAGGTCATCTTCAGTCGTTTATTTGATACTAATGTCATAGATGTTGGTATTTGTCATAATAAAAGAATTTCTATCTCCATAGGAGAGGGTCAAATTACTAAAATCTAGATTTAAAATAAAATAAATCAAAAGACTTCTACCAACTTCAAACTTCAATGTACTACCTGTTCTTTACATCATCTGATATTTAAAAATTAACAAGTAACAAGTTTAACAATAACAATAAAAATAACAAGTTTTAAGAAATGTCTTTTGTACATTAGTATGGACTACGTGCTTAAAATTGATATTAGAAATAACCAAGGGTCGAAACGTCTCACAATATGAATTAGCATTTTTCATTTGTAATTTACACCTCAGCAACCATCTGAAGATTCTCTCATGAGATATAGAAGGGTGTACCTCATTGATTAATAAAAATATTATTAATTATCTCATTAATATTAATTACGTAAATGCCACACTCAAAATTATTCCGTAAATAATATTAATCCTTTTTATCAGCATATAAAGTTATTTATGTCTTTATTCAGTGAAACTTACAAATCGAGTAATCAAACTTAAATTTTAAAAAACATATTATTATTATTGATTTTTTTTAATACTATATGTGAGTTATTATACTAAGAATCATCTACTATTAATTTGACGTGTATCAAGTTAAGATGTCCCAAAAAAAATCTTAATTTTATGTGCTTTTCAAGAAAGCAAATAAATAATATTAAACTATTAATTATATAAATCCATGGTTCATTGATGTAAAAAAACATGGTGGCCACAAAAGACAACTGTATACGTATACAAATAGAAATTCAAGTTACAAACTAAAACATAAATAATAGACAAAGTTATAAATAAATAAAGCGTTTAAGATGTCTAAGCTCTAAAGATATCCGAAGGTAATTCAAAATTGTAGGTGAAAGCTACTATTGTCGAACTTCTTCACACAGAAGCGTCTTTAAGAGTTTATCGTGTTGAAGTACCCTCGACATTAATACAATAAAGGCGTTACTGAACTTGAGCAATATTGCTGGAAAGAAACTTTTACTCATAAAGTTTAAAGTTTGTTGGAAGCGAAGTTTGGCTCGGGAAACTTCTTAATACATAGAAGTGCTTGGTAGATTCTAAAGAAAAGGCTATTACTTGCTCTTGCTATCGTTTTCATTCATAGCTCACTCTCTATGTTAACTCAATCATAAGTAGTATGAAACTCTTTGTTATAAATAATGAACTACTTCTTTAAAAAAAATATTTATATTTAAAAAAAAAAAATTCTGTTAAATCAAATTATGTAATGTTGATAATATAATTGTCATTGTTAAAAAAGAGTTCCGAATTTATTTACCATTCACATAAATGGCAACCATCTAGAGAGCTTATCTTAAACCTATAAAAGGACAAATCTTTGTACAACGGATCTCGCCAACACCGAATCTAAACCATGCCATTGATATTCCCTTGTGTAGTAAGAGAAGAAAAAGAAACAAGAAAGGCGCGCTTCACGTTAGTACGTGAGGCGATAATCGCCGGTTTCTGTACGATTAAGTTTAAATATTAAGTGTAATAGTTGCATATTCTTCTTCTACACTTCCAGACTTTTAAATTGATGTATATCATGCCATGTTAACTAAAACTTTTTTTAGTCACCCGCCATTTTGACCGCTATCTTGAAAATTTTACGTTTGTAATTTTAATAGTTGCATATTATGTTTCTTCAATTCAAGACCTTTAAATTGATGTATAACATGCCAGGGTATCTAAAAACTTTTTTTTAGTCACCCGCCATCTTGGAAATATTAAGTGTAAAAACTCCAAAATTTGTCCAGATGTCTAAAGTGCCGAAAAGTACCTGTGTGCCAATATAGTAGTTTATGAATTGAAACAAGCCAACGGACAGACAGACTGACAGACAGAGCCGTTATTTAAGGTTTCTTTTTTTGTACAGAAACCTAAAATGTATACAAGTAAAGAAGTACAGATGCAGAAAAATTAAACCGATACCTAGGACACAAGTGTAAACATACCTGGTTGTCACACACCAATTAATTTATTTCTTTGTTTACATTTCCTGTTTCGCTGTCATTCAATGTTAATCTCTTAATAAAAAATCACAGATTTGAAACCCGTCAAAATGAAGATTGTAAATATGGGACATGGCAAAGCTAATAAAGTAACTTGCTAATTTTTTCCGAACTAACTTTCCATTCAGCAAAATTTTCTGGAAACGAAGTAAATTCTGCTGAAAGATGTCCAAAAGTATTAAAATGTTGCATTGTAATCGTGTTCTGAACTATTCTAAAAGTTTCAAATGTAGCTATTCGGGAAGTTAGTTAAAAATCGATTTCAAGATTTATACTGGACAAACAAACAAGAAAGCAAGCTAAATAAAACATAGTTAACAATTGTTGGTAGCCCTACGCTTTTATCTTTAGAGACATATACTGGGCAGGCATATACTGTACTCGTTAGTACAGCACGATCTCAAGAAATGTTAAAAAAAAGGTTTTTTTTTCTGTTTTTATATATATTTTTTTCTTTTTTCTTCGTGACATCTTCGTTATTGATCATCGTTGTTGATTTTCTTATTGTTTCATTTAATTTTTCCACAACAAATTTCTGATGTTTTGTTATAATAACGATAATGACTGATTATTTTGTCATCCGGAACATGTCCCTATCCAATTTTCAGAGCGATTGCTGATTTTGAAGTTGGTCAAATAAAGATTGCAAGATTTGTTCCTGCCAGGCAGTTCAGAGGCGAGTAAGACTTACTTAACAAGAGCGGGTAATAATTTTTGCATCAAATATAGGTGATGACGTCTTGAGGAGACGTATAATATCATTATAATAATAAAAAGTTATTAGAGGAAAACCAGTCCAGTAGATGTAGAGATACACCGCGTATATACAAATTGTGGAGGGGGTGGGGGATGCTGAGGCTGCCAGAGGTTGATCTAGCCTACAGCGAAAAGTTTTTACCGTGTAAGACCGTGGGGGCACGGGTTTGAATTTTCTAGTACATAGTAACCCTAGCCTAATTAAGTGAGAGAAACAGGGTTCCGACCGAGCTTGCACTAACTTAGAGCAAAATCTTTACCGGAAATATCAATTCCCAATTAAGATAACTAACTGATCCTAAAGGGTATCCTATGGATATCTAGTTACGGTCACTCTTCTCGGTTGCAGAATAGAACTAAGATTTCCTTAAATCATACCCATCTGACTTGTTCTAAGATGTATACCTACTTTTAGCGAATTTTCGAAGAAAATTAAGCTATTGCAATGGCTTCAAAATTTTTGTAATGAAAATTTTTTCATGGAAATCCGTTTCAGACCATTCTGAATCGATTCCTAAAATTTAACACTTTTTTTTATGTATTTATGTATATATGTATATTTGTATATACTATGTATAATGTATATACGTATGTATATATGTGTCACTCCAGACGATATCTCCTCTTAGGATGCACTTAAAAATTGCAAACAAATTATAAAATGGCTATTATATCAAAAGAAAGGATGAGTTCGTTGGCCAGAATTTTTGGAGTTCATTTAGGGGTCAAATTTTGACCATTCAGGGTCAAAAATAGCATAAAAACGTGTTATTCCATTTTCCACCCCTTTTAAATGAAAATATGGTAAATTTGTATAACAACCATTACTGTACTCTTAAAGAGCTTTCCAACGATGTGCATCTTGAAGGGTAAATACTATTTTGACTTTTGTACCCCGTGTGTACCATTTATTTATTAATTTTTTTTTTACACCCATCCAAATTCTAAAAAAAAATTTAGAATCCTTCTATATTATCATAAGCCAATAATACGCAGATTTCTTTGAAAATTCGCTTATTAAGTCATGGTGCTTGACTGGACTTCTAAGTTGAAAATTGTTCTGAAAGTATTTTACAGTATGTTAAATAATGTTATATTTTCTAAACTTTTTGGCTGTATTGAAAAAAAAAAATGTTTATAGATTAATCAGAAGTGGATTATATGAACGAATTATATGATATGTTATATAAAGGACTAGCCTTCACCCCGCGCTCCGCGCGGGGTTCATGCTAGGTATTATGCCCCTTCCAATACAGCATACTCGCGCTGCACCAGTAAATATTTAATAACTTTGGTTCTACTCAATATTTTTCGATGAAACCAATCTTACAAATTGCACAACATGTTTGCGCTCACCTATGAAAAAAAAATAATCGATTTCATTTAGCCAGTTTTGTGCCTATAAAGTCTGACTGAGGCGACAGACACACATACACACATACATACTCGAAAAAAGTTAAGGCCGGATTCGGTTTTCCGGATGTATAAAACGAAAAAGTATCCAAAAAATTTTCAATTCTGACCAATGTACAGACAAAACTTTAATTTTATATATATAGATGACGTCTAAATGAAAGATACAGTCAGGAATGCTCAAAAGGTTTAAGAAAGTTTTATTATATGGTTTGAGGTTTAAGTATCTATTTTGAATACAGCCCAATCGGAAATGTCTCTGTTTTAGTGGTTAAAGTGTCTGACTGACGTTCAGGAGATACTCTTTTTAAATCCTGCAATTATCAATTTAGATTCATAGTATTAATAAAATAAAAAAAAATAAATAAAAAAGTTAGAAATTAATTCAGTCATCATAAAATCGCAGTTATAACTTTAGTTTACGCTATTTCACTCAATAACTAGAGTCCTTTAAAAATAAAAATACCATTTTATATTTATGACTANGTTGCTCTACTTCATAATTATGACTAAAGAGTTTAGTAGAAAGTGACTCAACAATATTGTAACAACAATTATATATCAGAACATCGAAACGTATTTCCGCACAAAATATATATATATATAGCTTCAGAGTTGAGTATCTTTAGTGTTGAGTGTTCTTCAGTTAGTAAATTCTCTACTTCTATACTAAAGTCATATAGTAGAGAATTTACTCTTACTATGTAACATTCCCACACTGAAGATGATATTATAAGTCGAAACTCTTTTGTGTATTTTAATATAAACATGTGGTGATAATATTGTTACTTTTTACTACTAGTCTACTCATACTCTCTAGTCATAATTATTAAATGCTTGAGCTCAAAATTGCACAACTTCGCTATTGAGTTTACCGATAAACAAGTCTATTTATAGGAGTGGTTATCATTCAAAAAGTTAGTTAATTATTTCAAGCTTTTCTTAAAATTTTATCGATAAACAATTCTGTTATTACTAAGCTAAGGCAACCACATTTAATCAAATAAAAATAAATGATTTCTTTTATTATTATTATTTTTATTTTTTTTCTTTAGGTTTTAGTCCCGTTCGACAGCTTAGGCCATTATAGGACAGGGATATTCGATTATTATTATTATTTTTGTTGTTATTACTATTGTGCCTCTAAATAGATATCTAAGTTAATTTACTTAATTTAACTTTATTTCAAAAATAAAATTAATGACTTAATGACTAATTAATACTTAATAACTCGTATTATATAAAGGATTTTTAATAAAAACTTTATGTATTTGGGTTAGTTTTTACCTTATCAAAAGATTTGTACCTTTCACGGTTATATATATATATATTCTGTCTCTTCAGTAATTTTTAACGTGCCAGTTACTCTAATCATTCTCTTAAACTATCAACTCTAAATGAAACTACTTTCTTAAATATTCGATATTTATTTCATTACACTGGTTTCGAAAATAAAACCACCCGATTCATAGGAAGAAAGTATTTGGAACTGTAACCAACTTTATAATACTTGGGCCAAGCAGAAAGGGTTAGAAAACCTTCTTAACTAACAGATTCTAGAGGAAATAAAGCCGATTAAAAATTATCCTACCGAACCTTGCACTACTACCTGAACGTCCCCTTTGCCCGAGACTTGGCTATTTCCGCAACAGATCCTTCCACATAAATCCTCTTATCCGTAATCTATATCCCAAACCATCACTGATAACCCCCAAGACGCCTTATGTTATGAAAAAGTATCAAGATACCTTAACCAAATTAAAAAGTATTATTTATATTTTAAAATATTATAACTATAACTACCAATTAATTAAAAGCACGTAATTACCTACTTGCTGGTAGTTGGACAGATGATAGGTAAGAAAATCCAAATAGCAAAATTTAACAACCAAATCCAATAGAAAAGGTTTATCAAACTATAACCTAAGCTATATATAAGAACAATAAATTCTATCTTGTTGAGGTATTATGCTCAATATAAAACGAAATGATACTATGTGTAACTAACTAACTTCCTACCCCAAAAAATGGTGAACGACGTTTTGCATCGGCTCAGCCGCTCAGGAGAAAACTTTTGTACTCCGTACCCCGTACCCCTATGTACCAATTTGGACCATTTCAGATTTATACCTTCCTATGGTTAGTCACTATGACCGAGCCAAATTTTGTGCAGATCGGTTCAGCCGTTCAGGAGGAGTATGCATCAGAAAAAATGTCTAGCGTAGTATAAGAGCTTTGCTTAGCTCAAAAACTATAAAACATTGTATAATACACTATTGAAACATGCATGTCAAATTTCAACTTGATAGAATTAATAGTTTTTGTGTAGTGAAGTGATACATTTTTAATAATAGTTAAAAAAGGAGCTGGAGGCGTAAATGATGGAAGGTATGGGAGAGGAGAGTCCCTAGAGAACATTCCAATCGAAGTAGGAATGTCACCCGGCACTACCCTCTATTAAACTCAAATCATCCTTTCAAACTAAAAACTCGTCATTATTAAATATTTGCTTAATATTAAATATTTATTGCATTGCAATCGCTTCAATGATAGAGCCATACGATGTCTATTAATAGTTGATGCGAACGAAAGCGACTTTATTAGCGATTTGTCAATAAGGTTTATGCGTATGACGATAACTTGAGTAAAAGGAGATAGATTTAGTGTGTTTTTTTTGTTTTATTTTTGTTTTTTAACATTGGTGAACTTTACTATAGAGACATAAATATTTTATTTAGTATTTTAAATAATCATCAGTATATGGTTTCATATGTAATATGAATTACGTTTATTACTAATATACGAAAATTACAAGGGTGTATCACACCAAATTAGTATCATCAATTGAATTTATTATATATAATACTTAAACTACATCGTCTAACGTGCTATTGAAACAGGCATTATACATTTTAACTTCATGTAAGCAGACGTTCATGTATAATGAAGTAATTAATATACAATAATAGGTGACAAATAGTAGTTGGCATCAATAAATAAGGTTATTTTGGAGTTTAGTTGAGTGGGTGGTGCCACCTAGCACCCACTACTCTAATCATTCTCTTAAACTATCAACTCTAAATGAAACTACTTTCTTAAATATTCGATATTTATTTCATTACACTGGTTTCGAAAATAAAACCACCCGATTCATAGGAAGAAAGTATTTGGAACTGTAACCAACTTTATAATACTTGGGCCAAGCAGAAAGGGTTAGAAAACCTTCTTAACTAACAGATTCTAGAGGAAATAAAGCCGATTAAAAATTATCCTACCGAACCTTGCACTACTACCTGAACGTCCCCTTTGCCCGAGACTTGGCTATTTCCGCAACAGATCCTTCCACATAAATCCTCTTATCCGTAATCTATATCCCAAACCATCACTGATAACCCCCAAGACGCCTTATGTTATGAAAAAGTATCAAGATACCTTAACCAAATTAAAAAGTATTATTTATATTTTAAAATATTATAACTATAACTACCAATTAATTAAAAGCACGTAATTACCTACTTGCTGGTAGTTGGACAGATGATAGGTAAGAAAATCCAAATAGCAAAATTTAACAACCAAATCCAATAGAAAAGGTTTATCAAACTATAACCTAAGCTATATATAAGAACAATAAATTCTATCTTGTTGAGGTATTATGCTCAATATAAAACGAAATGATACTATGTGTAACTAACTAACTTCCTACCCCAAAAAATGGTGAACGACGTTTTAGTGAAAATAAATAAATTCCTAATTGCTGTGCGTTTTTATTTTTTTAAATCCTTTACCTCAATATTCCATTTGCCAGAAATCTATCCGTATCCCGATACAGAAAATTCCATGAATCCTTATCTCATCATCCTAATCCTCTTGTACAACTCCTATCTTCTCAGCAAATCCCAGGTAACCCGCCTAGACGTCTGAAGAGGCAGTGGCCTAGAGATCAACTCCTATAAAATATGTATTGTTTCGAAATGTTATTATAATTATCTATTTTTAAATCTTATTTAATGTAATATTAATCTACTCTATCATTATTTAATTAAGTTTTTATTACAATTATTTAATAATATTCAAGCCAAGTAAGTGTAGTCACTGGACTACTTCTGCTTCACGTTGCTCCCTCCATGTAATCAATAACAACAGTATCACTTGTTGCAATTTTATTATTGTAGTTGTGTTANATTTATAAGAGTGGTTATCATTAAAAAAGTTAGTTAATTATTTCAAGCGTTTCTCAAGATTTTATCGATAAACAAGACTATTTATAAGAGTGGTTATCATTAAAAAAGTTAGTTAATTATTTCAAGCGTTTCTCAAGATTTTATCGATAAACAAGACTATTTATAAGATTGGTTATCATTAAAAAAGTTAGTTAATTATCTCAAGCGTTTGTTAAGATTTTTAAATAACTCTAATTTTCTTATCAATTAAATTAATATGGGGAAAAATAAAGGTTCGACAATTTTATATTTTTTTATATCCTATCACGATTTGTTTTCTAATCAACAATAAAATAATATAGTACAGCACTCAATTTCAATAGTTATATGGGTCATAAAATGAGGTGCTATACGGAAACAGAACCTAACCCACAAAATGATTAAACCGTTTATTTTGAGTCTATTGGAAAGATATTATAAATTTCTTTTATATAAAAAAAAAAAAAAAATTCAACGAGTGTTAAACTAAGAAGATGAGGACAAATGTTGATTTTGAGTCTGTTGGAAACATATTATGAATTTTATTTATAAAGAAAATTCAGTGAGTGTTAAACCAAGAAAATGAGGATAAAAGTTGATTTTAAGTCTATTGGAAACTTATTATGAATTTCTTTTATACAAAAAAAAATTCATAGATAGTACACATACGATTATAATTTCAAGTTTGATATTAAAAGGGCAATCTATATAGTTTTAGTTTTAAAATAGAGAATATTGATTAATGGTTATAGTAATTATTGTTGACTAGATCCCTAATCCAAGTTCTATTTAAGGAGCATACTGCATAATATATAGATTGTGTAAAGAGTTCATTTTTCAAGGATGTAGTGAATACGGTTTCGTTAGGGATTGAAAATGGCAAGTCGGCATTGTTTGGAAGCGATTTAAACCCCTTGTAGTTATCTGGATAAGAAGGCTTATTCGTCATCAGGCGGTAAAGCTGTCTAAAGCCGTTTAAGTATCTTTCTAGTTTCAACAAAACCATACCCACTAAATTGATTAAAGCGCAAAGTACTATATTCTAGTCTCTTTTTTTTACTATCTTTTTAAGCCCTCTACAACAGTAAAATCAAGAAGCAAATGTACTCTGTTTTTTTAAATACACACCTGTTGTTGCTTTTATCTAGAGCGGTTTTAGATATCATATTTCATCAGTTCGATAATTATTATTCTATACTCTTCACATAATTCTAATATATTGCTAAATATTATTTTTAGTTGAAACTAGATGTATAATGAGCCTTCTATACATTGCACATTAGTTATTGCACAATTATCCTATAGACTATTTTATTTAAAATGCTAAATAATTGGTTGTTTTGACTGAGATTTTGTTGCTCTACTTCATAATTATGACTAAAGAGTTTAGTAGAAAGTGACTCAACAATATTGTAACAACAATTATATATCAGAACATCGAAACGTATTTCCGCACAATATATATATATATAGCTTCAGAGTTGAGTATCTTTAGTGTTGAGTGTTCTTCTGTTAGTAAATTCTCTACTTCTATACTAAAGTCATATAGTAGAGAATTTACTCTTACTATGTAACATTCCCACACTGAAGATGATATTATAAGTCGAAACTCTTTTGTGTATTTTAATATAAACATGTGGTGATAATATTGTTACTTTTTACTACTAGTCTACTCATACTCTCTAGTCATAATTATTAAATGCTTGAGCTCAAAATTGCACAACTTCGCTATTGAGTTTACCGATAAACAAGTCTATTTATAAGAGTGGTTATCATTCAAAAAGTTAGTTAATTATTTCAAGCGTTTCTTAAAATTTTATCGATAAACAATTCTATTTATAAGAGTGGTTATCATTCAAATAGTTAGTTAATTATT
>KZ651637.1:385643-402977 GCA_001010745.2 Gerris buenoi
GGCGTGACAGGCTCGCCCCCTCACTTTTAAAGTCCAATCGCCGCCGCTGCCAACCATGGTATACGAATATGAGAAAAACATCAACAGGCTACAATTTTGAATCGACGAAAAACCTTAATCCATGGAAATATACTGTAAAAAAACCAATGTTTTTTTTTTTTTTTTGAAAGGATCTATAAAGATTTGTTTTAAAAACCAACGCTCTTAAAGGCCCCCATAAAAACAATTCGTATAAAAATTGAAAAAAAGAACGGATCAGGGTGGTCTGTCCGGATTTCCGGATTCGGTTCGGACACCGCTACTTCTTGTGTTTATAGTGCATGCCACTAATAATAAATAATTTATCTAGCTTTAACCAGTCGAATCCAGAAACCATTGACTTATCACTTCTAGTCTGACCGCGTCAACAGACCATCTGCTTCAGAAAACACTGACAGTTATTACTACAAACGATCTGGAAATCCGGATTTTACTGATCGTTTAGAAAGACTTTAGAAAAGCCGAGAGTAAATAAAATCTAAACAATCATGGTATTTTTTTTTTTCTTCTGTTATAATAAATAAATTATTGCTTTCAAGCTTACCGAAGGTAACTTTTATGTTTTCGATTTTAACAATTCCAAGACAGAAATCCGTTTCAGACATCAGGGAGCATTTTAGGTCTCGTGTCTGTCGGTCTGTGTGTCCGCGAATTTTGAAACGTCCGACGATAACTTGAGTAATTCTTGACCGATTTTGATGAAATTTGATTGACATGTTCATTTTACCAATGCCTAGGTTGAGTTCGTTGGACAACGTTATCCGTTCAAGCGTTCACGCGTATCGCTCACGTAAACGTGAACTTCAAATTTAAAAATGTAATTTTAGGCCGGGAAAAAAATCAAACTTCATCTATTCAATGAGACAATTTTTTTTTTCAAATACATTTTTTTCAAATACAATTTTCTAGTAAACCCAACAGCGACACCGCTATAAAGTGTTAAAGATCGCTAAAACTATTAATATAGTTTTTAGACAATGAACAATGCAGCAATAAAGTGATATAACAATAATGTTAATGTTAATATAACAATAAAGTACATGATAGGATGCGAGGAAGCTATGTGCCACACTAATTGGCAGTCTATTTTTTTATTGGTTTCAAATTCAGTATCTTAAATTTATCGCAATGAAAATAAAATGGAAAATTATGATAAGTCAGTCTAATTAACTTGCTTTAAGCCAAGCTTGAATTAATAAATAATTAACTTGCAGAATGAATAAGGCTGAAAGTTTTAAGGTTTTAGAACGACATTAACGCTTAAGATGCGGTCTTCTCTCGACCGGTATAATTTAACCACCTATCAAGAGCTTCTTCCTAACCATCCTCTCCCATCTTTGGGATTTATGATAAGGAAAAGAAACCAGTATAATCTAGAATATAAAATGAAACGGATACGTTAATTGGATGGTTAAGTTAACGATGCCGAGGCTACATACAACAAGTAAACATTTCTAATAAATGATACTCGTAAAAATGAGTGTGTTGTAAATCAAAATGATGCATACCTTGAAACTTTCATGCAACGCCTTGTAATATGGGTTTAGAGGCAATATTATTAATATTGTAAAAAAAACAATTGCGTAGTATGAACATAATATTTTCGATATATTCATCATCAACACAATGTAATAACAATTATTTAAGTAATGACGACCATGAAGTTATTTTCTGTTCTTCACAATTAAGTTAATTCTTCTCATTTAATTTACTAAGATTAAGTTCCACTAAAATCCGACTTTGTTGAGGCACAATAACTAAACAACTTAATCAGTATCAGTTAATCAGTAAATTAAGGTTTAATGTTTAATCATTATAACATGAGTTGATGACAAGATTCTTCAACTAAAAACTCATATTGGCCCAAACATATTAAATCTTTCAAAATCAAAATCTTTAAAAACAATTAATTGATAGAGATAGTGATCTTACTTCATTGACAAACACACTAGATGCGGAGAGACAAAGAAGGAATGGTAGTGCTATTTCGAGTTTAAAAACTAATTTACTTAACTAATCTACTTTGAAGTGAAATAAGAAAGTAGAGTATCAGTCTTCATCCAGCAGAGGTAGGAGGTAGGTTGATAGGTGTCCTACCATGAGGCGATAAGATCACCTCAATCACGTCAATCAATTTGTTTCTATTCTGATTAAGATCTATTTTCAAAAAATACAACAACTGAATAAGCCAACTTAATAAGATTACAAAATATTAAATAAAAATAAGGTATAAAGTATAAATTATGGATCAAGCGTAGTTAAATTCTTCATTCCAGAGACGGAGAAATTTGGCGCACATCTCTTATCGTTTGTGACAACTGTAAAGTTTTAGGAAATTTCACACTAAATATTTTCAAGATGGTGGCCAATTTAGTGGAAGACTAAAAATAATGTTTTCAGTCTGCATGACGTGTTATAGATTGTTTTAAAGGTTTTGAAGAGAAGGAATGTAGAAGTCTCTCTCTTCCTCTCTTTTATGACACCTAAACCTTGGCCCAGGCCTATAACTATTGGCAGATTGCCCCTGACCCCTTAATCCAGGCCACTCGGGCAAGGATTTGGCCACAAGCCCTAGACCCTATACCATACCCCATGCCCCTGACCCCAAGCCCTAAGTAACCCAGGAGCCTTATTATGAAAAAGAATAAGAAATCTTTATTTAGCAAATCTATAAGGAAGTTCGTCTTATACTGTGTATAGATTGCACAAATAAGCCCAAGACCCTAAACGACTTTCCCGACTTTGGCCCAAGCCTCAACGCAACAGGCCCCCTCGCCCACTCAGATTTCACGGAATTGGTCATTGAAAAGCATAATTTATGCTTCATTAAGAAAATTTGGAGGTATAAAGCTACCCCTATTTATAAGGGTGTTGTTCCTCTTACTCTGTGTACATATTCTTCACTACAAAACGAATTAAAATTAAAACTCCCATAATGTACTATAATGTTGTTAAATAGCATAAAATAAATATAAAATAATAAATAAAAATCTACATAATAAGAATGATTGAAGATATTGTATAATCTAACCAATTATTTATACATTTCAAGTGTCAATTCAAATATTTGCTAGTAACTGGTATGCTAAGGATTTTTATTAAGTTTTTATCTTTATAAGGGTGTTGTTCCTCTTACTCTGTGTACATATTCTTCACTACAAAACGAATTAAAATTAAAACTCCCATAATGTACTATAATGTTGTTAAATAGCATAAAATAAATATAAAATAATAAATAAAAATCTACATAATAAGAATGATTGAAGATATTGTATAATCTAACCAATTATTTATACATTTCAAGTGTCAATTCAAATATTTGCTAGTAACTGGTATGCTAAGGATTTTTATTAAGTTTTTATCTGCTTGCTTGTCTGCTGCAGGCAAGGCATTTATATATACACGTGCAAGTAGCTTGCACGTGCAAGAAGCTGACATGGTTTTGTTCAAGCTACGGGCATGTGTATCTCCACCTTAATAATTACGTAAGTTAAACCATCACTCATTTCCAGGCAAGTGATTGGATTTGACACATTGTAACGTCTTCTTATTTTTCTGTCTTCAACTCCAGATTGAATTTATTCGTATCTAAGATTCAATTATAATCCGCCTGAATGGTTTTTATTTGGATGGTGTTGTACCGAAGGAATGAGGTGACATGCCTCATCAGTTTATTACGTCACAACTCTAGGAATAAGATGATGGACATTGAAAAGGAAATATATTATTATCAAAGTCAGTTCCAGATATTGATAAATAAGTGATAAGACTCAATTTATTTATAAAAAGATGTCATCACAAGGAATTCGTCATTTTGTTTAGTAATTCATTCTAAATATATTCCTATAAACAGATATAAAATTACATAATCATTGTTATACAATAACAGCCATAACAGCATAGAAAAAGTTATTATTCTTGTGAATTGGTGGGCTCTAATATTAGTTAGGGAAATAAAATAAGTGCTATGTACTAAATTTTAATTCGAGTAATAATGAAAGTGAAGGAGTAAAGTACATGTAATATAATGTCAGTAATTGATATATTTTGGTGTCGTAATACGTAATCTGGTTTTCCTGTGAAGTCCACATCACGAAGTTTTTGAAGTCCGACGTTTTCCTTCCACTACTGAAACAATTTTCAGGGGAGCAGTAGTGCATCCTGATGCTGACACGAAGAAACAATAAGATGAACTGGATAAACTTGTTTGGAGTTAACATCACAATGCACTTACGCCCTTGAAGATGCCCCTACTACTGAACGCATCTTCAAGGGTGTAGTCCATCCTGATATTGACATGAAGAAATAACAAGATGAACTTGTTTTGAGTTAACATCACAATGCACTTACGCCCTTGAAGATGCTCTCACTACTGAAACGGATATTCAAGGGTGTAGTGCATCCTGATATTGATATGAAGAAGTAACAAGGTAAACTTGACATCACGATGCATTACATTCTTTAAGATGGCGATAAAGCAAAAAGTTTGACTTCAAACTCTTTTAAACGAAGATGTCACTGGAAAACCAAATCATTTTCTTACAAGGCAACCTGTGGAAGCCTGCGCAATCAAGTTCCATTATGACTGTTAATTGATTTCTATAGAGGCATTACGGTAACAGTGGACTATAGAGGCATTATCGTAACAGTGCAGTAACTTTAAATAAATAAGGTACATAAAATCTATGAAACAGCACTAAGGAATATGATCGATATTGATCATGTTATCATGTTATCATTACTCTAATGATTAACATTAACTGACATACTTCAATTTATTTTTTTATTGGAGTTACATGCTTTCTTTTCTTTAATTTCGCAAAAAGTATCTTTTCCGGCCTTAGAGGTCAAATAGGATGTTTACCTCTGTACAAAAAAATTAATAGTAATGTGTGAATTTTTAAAAATGGATAAAATAACTTTCATGACAACTAAGCTTGGTTAATTTTCTACTTCGCTCTTAAATAATGTAAAGTGATAATTTAATACCGCATTCAAGAAATCCATTAAAAGGTCAAATCCTTCTTGGAGAAACTTTCATAAAAGCACTGCGGAATCTTTTAAATAACAATGATAATAGTTTTCTCTTCTTCTTTATATAAATTTTACGTCGGAAATTTGAACTTTATTTAACCCTGGCTTAGACAACATTTTACTTGTAAATTAATATGTTTTTAATTTATTTTCTAAAATATTAAAAAATAGATTGAAACTTCCATCAAATGTAAATTGACATTTTCTTGTGCAAGTTTTAAAGGTTATTTTATACAAAACCTTTATTGATGTTTTCAGAAGTAATTTGATGAAGTAAGTTTTCCTTATTTTATTTTCTTTATAAAAAANAAAAAAAAGACATGATTTAAGATATGAACTGAAGAATACTTGAATTTAGCAGAGTAACTAACTGCAACAGCTTCCGCAGTTGATGTAATCATTAAATTATATGCGTCCCGAAATGACCACGTCAAGAGAAGTCCACACATTTACCGTTTAACTGAACAAATTTAGATGCCAATCCATAGAGATCGCCCACACACTCTTCAGTGTTTTTAAGTTCGTGGACTGCAGTTGGAGGGCAGAACCAATATGAATGCCAAAATCAAATATTCTTCAGTTCATGTCTTAATTGTAAGAACTGTTGGTGTGTGGAAGGTAAAGGCAGGCCCCAATTTATAAATGGGCTGACTGGGCTTTAGCCCAGGGTGCCAGAATTTGGGGAGTGCAAAATTTTTCATGACAACTTTTTTGCAAACAAAAAAACAAAAACAAAAAAATACAGCTTTACTGTAATGTTTTCCACTCTGAAGGCAAATCTCACTCATTGGCCTTACAACCGATGCAATGATGGCTTTACAGCCTCATAGTAAATAATGTACATAGATTTTTTTCGTATCTAATTTATTATATTTATTTTCTTTTAATTACTTCTCATATATGTAAATTTTGATATTAATGTCTGATACGCAAGTATAGATTAACTGGTACATGGATTCCTGTTTAATGTGCAATAGTGATTTATATGTGAAAGGTTGTTGAATGATTTTATTACAATGGAGCTTTTTTTGGATCATAATATAATATGCTCAAGATCCTCCTCTACACCGCATTCTGAACACAGCAAGATTGCGCTTTTCCTATCTTGTATAAATATAAATTTCATATGTCGTGATTGGCTCTCAATTTACTAATGCTTGCCACCATTGATCTGGTTACTGCTATACCACAAAATAATACACTACTATATTAATTTACTGNGAAATAAAATAAGTGCTATGTACTAAATTTTAATTCGAGTAATAATGAAAGTGAAGGAGTAAAGTACATGTAATATAATGTCAGTAATTGATATATTTTGGTGTCGTAATACGTAATCTGGTTTTCCTGTGAAGTCCACATCACGAAGTTTTTGAAGTCCGACGTTTTCCTTCCACTACTGAAACAATTTTCAGGGGAGCAGTAGTGCATCCTGATGCTGACACGAAGAAACAATAAGATGAACTGGATAAACTTGTTTGGAGTTAACATCACAATGCACTTACGCCCTTGAAGATGCCCCTACTACTGAACGCATCTTCAAGGGTGTAGTCCATCCTGATATTGACATGAAGAAATAACAAGATGAACTTGTTTTGAGTTAACATCACAATGCACTTACGCCCTTGAAGATGCTCTCACTACTGAAACGGATATTCAAGGGTGTAGTGCATCCTGATATTGATATGAAGAAGTAACAAGGTAAACTTGACATCACGATGCATTACATTCTTTAAGATGGCGATAAAGCAAAAAGTTTGACTTCAAACTCTTTTAAACGAAGATGTCACTGGAAAACCAAATCATTTTCTTACAAGGCAACCTGTGGAAGCCTGCGCAATCAAGTTCCATTATGACTGTTAATTGATTTCTATAGAGGCATTACGGTAACAGTGGACTATAGAGGCATTATCGTAACAGTGCAGTAACTTTAAATAAATAAGGTACATAAAATCTATGAAACAGCACTAAGGAATATGATCGATATTGATCATGTTATCATGTTATCATTACTCTAATGATTAACATTAACTGACATACTTCAATTTATTTTTTTATTGGAGTTACATGCTTTCTTTTCTTTAATTTCGCAAAAAGTATCTTTTCCGGCCTTAGAGGTCAAATAGGATGTTTACCTCTGTACAAAAAAATTAATAGCAATGTGTGAATTTTTAAAAATGGATAAAATAACTTTCATGACAACTAAGCTTGGTTAATTTTCTACTTCGCTCTTAAATAATGTAAAGTGATAATTTAATACCGCATTCAAGAAATCCATTAAAAGGTCAAATCCTTCTTGGAGAAACTTTCATAAAAGCACTGCGGAATCTTTTAAATAACAATGATAATAGTTTTCTCTTCTTCTTTATATAAATTTTACGTCGGAAATTTGAACTTTATTTAACCCTGGCTTAGACAACATTTTACTTGTAAATTAATATGTTTTTAATTTATTTTCTAAAATATTAAAAAACAGATTGAAACTTCCATCAAATGTAAATTGACATTTTCTTGTGCAAGTTTTAAAGGTTATTTTATACAAAACCTTTATTGATGTTTTCAGAAGTAATTTGATGAAGTAAGTTTTCCTTATTTTATTTTCTTTATAAAAAAAACAACATTTTATTAAAAAATATTAAATTTTTTATAGGTAAGCTTGAATTTAACAATCATAAGTTTAGTAAAAAATATAAGGATTCTGCACCGCTTGCCATCTCAACCCTAGTTAACTGTCGATTATACAAGAAAAGCCTTTATTATTAGGTAAAGAAAGCGTTTTATTGTTTATAGTTCTTATGTTATCTTGCTGCCCAAATTCAGCATTTAAACTCTTAAAGCTGATTTTCTCATTTGATCATCTCGTAGAGACAAATAGGTCTAAGCATTTAATCAATTGATCTTCTCGTTAGGCAAATAGGTATAACGTTTATTTCCTACCACATTAACGTCTATGTTTCTTGGTTTTTGACTTCTCGAAGAATGAAAAACCACTTAATTATTAGTCAAATAAAAGCGTACAAAGACCAAAATTACTCAAGGACTTACGAACATTTACACAACAACATTTTACAACACATTTTACACAACAACAATTTACAATAACTTACGAACAATCACCACTAGTAATTGCCATGAAAACAGGAGAAAATAATACAGATATTTTGTATTGTTTGTGATTTACGAAGTCTGGTAGTTGAATTTATTAATATAATGTTGAAATCTTCCCAGCGAGTTAAGTAGTTCGTAATCTACGAGGCCAGACAACGCTTAAAGCGTTATTTTCCTAGAAGCGACTCCAGCGATAGATGCTCAAGCGATAGTCGCTTGGCAACTATCGCTGAGGACTCCTCGTCTGAGTTTACATGTTGCCTTTTTCCTAGCTGAGTGGCTCTTATCATGCGAATTCAGAAGAACGATAGTCGCTGAGTGTCTATCGCTGGAATCGCGTCTTGGAAAACTTACCTTAAAACGTGGAAATCTTTTAAACACCCGAATGTTGAAAATTATTTTTAGTCCTCATATTCTTTTATTCCTATTGAGGTAGGAAAAATGTGAGAGTTTTGTAAGTGGGGTTTGAAATAGTGTAGAGACCTCTGCCCTGCCGGAGGGAAATGAGGTTTTGGGCTAATTAGTTCCTTAGACACTCTCGTTTAGAAACGTAATTTCTTCAATTTAAATGAATTATTAATAATCCGATATCTTATATCCGTGTTGAAAGGCTCTTGTAGTTTATGAATTGAACAGTGCCTATGTAACTTTAACTAATACATTATTACTGTATATTTACTGCTCATTGTAGTGCCTTTCTTTTTAACCTTTAAATACTTTCCCAAAACAAACACATGAAATTAAACACTTAAATAGACCACCAGACAATGTAGATAAGTAGTGATGGGTAATAATGACACACTATTACCCTTTCCCATTGAACTCTAAGGCTACATTTTTGAGAGAGTGTAATCCCTTAAGTAATTAATATTGTGCATTTTTCAAAGGTAGGTGAAATTTACTTAAAGTTAATAATACCGGTATTTTTTGTAAAAAAAATATCAATAAATAAAAAGTGATTTATTGTCAATATAATGAAATTAATTTCTTACATAATATGTAATAAATTTTTACTTAAACATTAAAATTCAAAATTAGATTAATATATAAACTAAAATTCTTTCCTCTTGCAAATCGGCAATATACCATGGTACCTTATAATTATAATATACAACCCCTATAGGCCCGTGACTATGGGCTTTGGCTTAATTTTATATTTAGAAAAAATAGTGAAAATAAGCAAACTAATTTAGATAGGTTATTACATCTATTTAAAGACCAACAAATCAAAATAAATTGATACTTTAATTGGAATAAAAAAAATATTGAAGATTTAAACTAAAAGTTTAAGAACACCTTATTGATTATGATGAGTTGAGATAATGATGGAATATAATCTGTGTAAATAAATTAACAATGATTACTTCATAGTCTGAGACGTTTCAACCCTAAAGGGTCATCTTCAGTCAGTATATTAACTGAAACAAACAAAAGATTTTTTCCAATTTTACAAAAATTCCAATGTTGCATAAAGCAATCACAAATTTTTCTTAATTAAAATGTATAAGCATTGTGTCCAACCATACCCCAATCAATTACAATTGATGTAATAATTTTACTTACATTAAGCTGTTTTTTTTTATTTGAATCTTGACTCCAACTCTTATGATAACTCACATAAAAAAACAGCTTAATATAAGTAATCAATTGTAATTGATTGGGGTATGGTTGGACACAATGCTTGTACATTTTAATTAAGAAAAATTTTTGATTGCTTTATGCAACATTAGAATTTTTGTAAAATTGGAAAAAATCTTTTGTTTGTTTTAGTTAATATACTGACTGAAGATGACCCTTTAGGGTTAAAACGTCTCAGACTATGAAGTAATCATTGTTAATTTATTTACACCGATTATATTCCATCATTATCTCAACTCATCATAAAAAAAATAGTAAACAAATTATAAGTACCTAATAAATAAATACCATTATTCCAGAAAATACATCTAACTACCACTCAAAACGAAAATTTTAATATTTAAAATAAATATATAGAGAATGTGGTAGGGGAAATGTGACACAGCCTTATTAAAGTCCATTGTCCACTCTTATCCCGTAAAAGTGCTAAAGATTCTTTATTTGTTAAGTGTTTAAATTAAGTGACGTTGATGTTAAGTACACTGAATCAATGTGACGGCAGTTAAAATTGATTGCATTTGCTGGTAGATTTGAACGCTTTGTTTTACAAGGCAAAGTTTCTCTGAAACTAAACCTTGCAATTCCGTGCTCCAATTAGGTGCGGTCAGTCGTAATCCCTTATTCAATAATCCTTCTTCTACTAACGAGGTCCACCCTAATCCTTAACTCCTCTTCAACTGTTGCGCTAAGCGCTGCTTAAATAAGCTTAGAACTTTAGTGAAGTCATCGAATCAATATACTGATTAATTCACTGGTTTCTGTATTCATTTAAAATGTATACTTAATTTGATATTCAAGTAAGCAATGCTTCCATTAGGTAAACTTAGTTATTGGTGTAACTGAATAGAGGATGAGAGCGCAAGTTTAAGAAAGAAATTTCTTGGTATCTCGTACAGTGACAATATGGTATCTATACTCAGTGGCAATACGGTGTCGATTGTGACACTAAGTGATAATTGGCATCTCTTACAGTGACAGAGGAAAAATTGTGGATTTTACCGCTTGAGCTGTGTGTAAATAACTTAATACAATACTCACAGCCACTACTCTTCATGATAAAATCCCGGAAAATACGGGGAAAATATCGTGTAAACCTGGCCTAAATGTTTTTATTGTACCCTCTGCACGAGATGCTAGATCAGGAATCGGATATAAGTAAGTGAAAAAATACTTATTTTCTCAATTTAATGGTAAAACATTGAATCATGGATGTGTTTTGGCCATTGAATCCACATATCGACATTCCAATGCTTTTCCATGAAGTAGAGAAAACAGTATACATTTGCCTATTTGACATAGTAGATGGATCAAGGTGTGAAATTATGAAACATTAATCCATTTTGATTACCATTGTGTCCGCTAGGAGTTTTGATATAATTTTATATAAAATGTAGAACTCCTATATCGGCGAAATATAGTACTACAATTAATACAAGTGAAAAGCGATCTACCTCATAATTATATTTTAACTTCCTGGCACGATATTTAAGATCGTCACATTTTGCATGTCATTTATTGAAACTTTAGCCCACCTATCGTCGCGTCGTAATATTGTACTATAAATGTAAACCTATTGTCCTCCAGTGAAATCCTAACTTCCTGGCACAGAAAGTATTTAAAAAAGCGTCACATTTTTCATGTCGTTTTTTGCGTGACGGAAATTTCTTCTGTATGAAGAGCTAAAACTTTTCAATATTAAAAAAAAATGTATAACTTATTATTATTTAAATGTATGTCACGATTTCCTATCAATTAATTTTGGTGTTCAACAACATTTAAGTACGATATAATTATATGTTTTTTGGGTCTATAGGGTTTAAACTACTTAACATTTAAGTAGTTTTAATAAATTTTTCCAATTTGTGAATAAAAGAATGTTTTAATTTTCCTTTCTTGCATACATATTACATATGAAGAGGGAGAAAGAATTGAAACGTCGTAAGTGTTGTTAATTCCCCTGAGTCTAAAAAATTTATTTTTAAATAATGCTTTCTGTTTTATGCGGTCTATGGTTGTCTTTTGTGCGGACGCAAATTTTTTGCGAGCCTATAAAATAACCGATTTTGATTAAAATTGACAAACGTTCACAAAAATCATACCCCAATAAATACAAATACCTAATACTTCTTGTTTGTGGTCTAATGTTTATAAATATCATAAATATAGTTGATTTAGAGATAGTTTGATATTGTTTCTGTGTTATTAGTATTTTAAACTGTTTTAAACTAAATGGAAAATAATAAATAAGTACACAAATTGTTAAAATAAACATTATATACGTAATTGTTATTTTTAGGTCTGAAGATGCCCAGGTTTGGGCGAAATATAGCTAAATTTAAACCATATTATAATTTTTTTTTTAAATTATTATTAATAATCACTATAGACCATAAACAAGAAGAATTTATAATCAAAGGGATCAACTGAAGAATATACAAATAATACATTTTAGTAAAAAAAATTGGGGGTCACTGACCCACATAAGCTCAAAAAAATACTTAAATTCGTTTCTGACTATTTTGATTTTACAAAAAAAAAAAGTCTCTTTCAAAAATTGCAATTCCCAGAGGGGTTGTCTACAAATATTTATGTGGCCACTTTAAATTAATAGTAAAAGTACTCCTGAAAAGTTACGCAAAACGGAAACTCACGATGAATTTATTTCGAAATGTATTTGAGGCAAATGAAACTCACAACTCACCACAAACCCAAAACTTAACAACCACACAACACACAACACACAAGAAGTGATTGTAAGAACTCCTGCGAAGTTACACAAAAAGAAAACTCGCACTATATTTATATCGCAAGATGTGTGTGGAAAATGAAACTCACTATAGTAAAAACTCTTTGTAAAATTTGAAATTTGTTAGTTATTGTGAGTTTTACTTTCAAGCAGACGATATCTTTATCAGCATCTATGAAAATCCACCATGGGTTTCTAGGAAGATAAAAGAATGGTTCATTGTTACCAACTACAATATAATAGTGCTCGAGAAACAAGTGAAGATGATTTAAACAGTTTTTTCTTTAACAAACTCCGACGACGATCACTTGAACAGGGTAAGGGGACGTGTACCAAGTTTTCAAGTGGCTAGCAACCGATAAAGGTCGAGTACCCTTAAACTACATTACACCCTATCATATCCACCTATTACATCATTATCCCTCCTTTGTGGCCTTGGTGTCAGTCCAATCCAAATCTGAAGAATCCTTAACCCCGACATTCTCAACAGCTCAAGATAATTTAGCCTGGCGATCAACTCGTCGACCCAATAGTCTTTAACTGGTAGATTGATCTAATCAGCTTGTAGTAAAGAACGAATAGTTAAGACGTTCTACTGCTGGGATAGTCTGCCAAGGCCGTGCTAAACAAAATAACTTCTCTCATTACTCCATAGACCACATGCTCTATGTAACATAATACAATTGATTTTCAAATGATAAACATTTTTAGTGAGAGCTTTTAAATAATATTTTATAGAATATAATGTTTTCGTGGGGAATTTATAAGATGAAATCCATGGTATATTTGTAAAACTGCAAATTTCCAAAAGGGTAACAGTAACAGAATCTATGGTTTAGGTGAATATTACATACACATGTATCCTGTATCATAAAAGAGGTGTAGTTCAAAAACAAAACAAAGTCTTCATTCAAAATTATAAATAATAATTTTGGTAAGTTGTTTGGGGTTTTTAATTACACCTGTTTCATGTGGAGTCCATATCACATATTGGGGAAAAACATAGTAGAGGATCATAAGTATCTAAGTACGTATAACCCAGAAATCCGAAGTTATTGGGACAAGTGCTTAATCGTATTATCGGGGTTTGGGGTTTCTACTATTATTGTCTATCAAAATGTATAGCAGTGTTCCTGGTATAGTTTAAAGGTGTATATTCCAAAATTTAACACGAATTACCCAATATTTCTGCGAATAAGTTAGAACATCGACAAATCCATTTCAACGAAAATAAAAGATTTTTTTCTTCACCTGGGACAACCGGAATCTGAACTTCAATATAAATTAACAATTCTTTAATCCTAGGCACTTTTGTATTAACATGACACAGAAATACTCTGTCATTTCCTATTACTACATAAAAACTTACCCTACATACTTTTATCATCTCCTTATCTTTTATTTCCCCAAAAGTTGTCCAGATTATCGAGGTTTTCGGATTTCGGGATCCTATTGAATTATATAGTAAATAGTTATAAATAAATACCTACAAATTATTGTTAATTCCCGTAAAAAATGTACAAGGTTATTAAAAATTATTTTTATTACTAATAATTTAAATTGTATATCAGATTATTTAATAAACATTTTATATTTGAATATAACTATAGTAAACAAATTATAAGTACCTAATAAATAAATACCATTATTCCAGAAAATACATCTAACTACCACTCAAAACGAAAATTTTAATATTTAAAATAAATATATAGAGAATGTGGTAGGGGAAATGTGACACAGCCTTATTAAAGTCCATTGTCCACTCTTATCCCGTAAAAGTGCTAAAGATTCTTTATTTGTTAAGTGTTTAAATTAAGTGACGTTGATGTTAAGTACACTGAATCAATGTGACGGCAGTTAAAATTGATTGCATTTGCTGGTAGATTTGAACGCTTTGTTTTACAAGGCAAAGTTTCTCTGAAACTAAACCTTGCAATTCCGTGCTCCAATTAGGTGCGGTCAGTCGTAATCCCTTATTCAATAATCCTTCTTCTACTAACGAGGTCCACCCTAATCCTTAACTCCTCTTCAACTGTTGCGCTAAGCGCTGCTTAAATAAGCTTAGAACTTTAGTGAAGTCATCGAATCAATATACTGATTAATTCACTGGTTTCTGTATTCATTTAAAATGTATACTTAATTTGATATTCAAGTAAGCAATGCTTCCATTAGGTAAACTTAGTTATTGGTGTAACTGAATAGAGGATGAGAGCGCAAGTTTAAGAAAGAAATTTCTTGGTATCTCGTACAGTGACAATATGGTATCTATACTCAGTGGCAATACGGTGTCGATTGTGACACTAAGTGATAATTGGCATCTCTTACAGTGACAGAGGAAAAATTGTGGATTTTACCGCTTGAGCTGTGTGTAAATAACTTAATACAATACTCACAGCCACTACTCTTCATGATAAAATCCCGGAAAATACGGGGAAAATATCGTGTAAACCTGGCCTAAATGTTTTTATTGTACCCTCTGCACGAGATGCTAGATCAGGAATCGGATATAAGTAAGTGAAAAAATACTTATTTTCTCAATTTAATGGTAAAACATTGAATCATGGATGTGTTTTGGCCATTGAATCCACATATCGACATTCCAATGCTTTTCCATGAAGTAGAGAAAACAGTATACATTTGCCTATTTGACATAGTAGATGGATCAAGGTGTGAAATTATGAAACATTAATCCATTTTGATTACCATTGTGTCCGCTAGGAGTTTTGATATAATTTTATATAAAATGTAGAACTCCTATATCGGCGAAATATAGTACTACAATTAATACAAGTGAAAAGCGATCTACCTCATAATTATATTTTAACTTCCTGGCACGATATTTAAGATCGTCACATTTTGCATGTCATTTATTGAAACTTTAGCCCACCTATCGTCGCGTCGTAATATTGTACTATAAATGTAAACCTATTGTCCTCCAGTGAAATCCTAACTTCCTGGCACAGAAAGTATTTAAAAAAGCGTCACATTTTTCATGTCGTTTTTTGCGTGACGGAAATTTCTTCTGTATGAAGAGCTAAAACTTNATCCAGCATCGCCATATAAATGGATAGCAGATTATGTGAAGCTGTTATGTTGGATATCTGTTAAGTAGCGACCAACTGGTTGCTTTTGTCAATTGTATACGGTTTATACAGCTGATGGAGCGACACAAAAACCCCGTTTGATTCATTAGAATATATCGTTGTATAAGCCCTTTAGCAGGTATAGGCCCTCCTCTGGTGGCTGCATGACGGAATTTGCGTATCAATATTATTGAATTTACGAACTAAAAGGTTGACGCTAAATACCTTGGTTGAAATCATTTGTTTCAGTACCGCTTCTAACAATATTATTCTCATACTCTTTAAATAAAAATTCTGTTAAAGCACATTCTACGAAATTATGTAATAATTTCAACTCATTTGAAGTAGGGGAAGGGGGAACCAACTGAGGGGAATGTAATTCCACAGAGTAAGCTACGTTACAACCCTAACGTTCCACCCTCCAGTTATATCTCTGCTGTTAGCTACATGGACAATAAATTCTTTTGCAGAGTATTTGTACTTTTGCACATATTTCATGAAACTAATTCCTTGTGGGATTATTAAAAAAAAGTATTTATTATTTTTGTTAATTATCTTTTTATCAAATAAAAGTAAATCATTAACGCTTTCTATAATAATAAATAAAACTTTCTAAATTGTAAAAAATGTTTCAAGTTAAATTCGTATGAACTTTATTGGAAAAATTACTCGAAATGGTATTGCGCTTAAGTTATGTCATAATCTCTATAACAAAAACCCATGAAAATGTTCGTGCATTATTATAGCATATAAATATGTTTTTTCGGGTATTAATATTGAATAATTTATTGACATAGAAACAGTGGCGTAGCTAGCTCTGATCGCGCCCGCCCGCAAGATAAATACAGGGTGGCACAAAAGTATGGAAACCTCTGAATAACTCGTCAGAAATGCATATTTTTGAAAAAAGTTAAATACAAAAGTTTAAGGATTTTTCCTTAGCTATTCAATGGTGACCTTGGATTTGACCTTAAACTTGCCCTTAGGGGTCATTTGAAGGTTAACTTTGTTATTTTAAATGGGAACCCCCATTTTTTATTGCAGATTTGAAAAGAGCAGCAAATTTTATGAAAAATATGACCTTGACCATGTCCTTGAGCATGCCCTTTAATTTCATTCTAAGGTCAAAATTGTTTTTCCAATGGGAAACCCTAATTTGTATTGCGGATTGGGAAATAACCAAAATTTTCCCATTAACAGTGGCCTTGCCCATAGCCTACACAACGCCCTTGACCATGACCATAAAGGTCATTTCAACCCTTCCCCCTCCCCTTTTTTTATTAATTTATTGGTTTTTAGTACTTTTATTCAATTTTTTTTTCAAGGTCGACCACATCCTTGACTATAACCGGAAATAAGACGACGAAGAAAAAAAAATTGAATAAAAGTACTAAAAACCAAAAAAAATATAAAAAAGGGGAGGGGGAAGGGTTGAAATGACCTTGAGGATCGAGGTCAAGGGCGTTGTGTAGACTATGGGCAAGGCCACTGTTAAAGGGAAAATTTTGGTTATTTCCAAATCCGCAATACAAATTAGGGTTTCCCATTGGAAAAACAATTTTGACCTTAGAATGAAATTAAAGGGCATGCTCAAGGACATGGTCAAGGTCATATTTTTCATAAAATTTGCTGCTCTTTTCAAATCTGCAATAAAAAATGGGGGTTCCCATTTAAAATAACAAAGTT
>KZ651638.1:18552-40529 GCA_001010745.2 Gerris buenoi
AAATATATATATTTTTTTTTAATTTTCATATTGAGCAGTATAGGGAAATAAAAATAATGTTTTTTCATAATATATTAAAATAGAATATGCTTAGTAAATCTATGAAACCCTAAAAAGTACTTTGATACAAATAAGTCCCTGTGATTTTCATTCTGTAATGCCCAGCGTAATCATTCATCTTTTTTTCGTGCTTAGACGAAACTTACATAATTATATAGAAAGAGCATTTGTCCAACCCAATATGCAGTTGATTGCATTATTATTGTAAAATAGATTATACAATAGTACTCTCTGTGAAGCCTACCTTATTTTTCTATAATATTTCCTTTCAACAATTATCTGCTTTAGTTCAAACTTTCACTTGAAGAAGTGTAATTTATATATGTTAAGAAAGCAAGACGCTTAGAAATTACTTAATCTAATAGGTGGCAGAGATGTTTTCTTTTATCATAGATGGATAATATAAGGATAAGTATACTTATCCTTATAATTAAAAATATATTTGTAAAGAAAATTGTTAAGTAAAAAGTGTTAAGTATACATGTTTGTTTATTACAGTCGCTGTTGCCAGTGGCCGCTCTGTTGGGAACGGCTTTGTGTTCACCCCAGGGGTACCACAACAACTACCAGAATGATCCCAGGAACCGACTTGAAGAGAACCCTGAAATGCAGAGGTACTCCTATTCGTACGGTGTTCAGGATCAGTTGAGTGGTGACTTCAAGAGTATGACTGAGTCGAGGGATGGTCAAAACGTCCAGGGATCTTATTCTCTTCTGGAACCTGATGGTACAACCAGGACTGTTCATTATACTGCCGATCCTATCAACGGATTCAACGCTGTGGTACAAAGAGACGGTAGGATCCAAGACAGCAGGACTTATACTTCGTCTAACTCCCTTGCAGCAGAAAGAAGTCAGAATTATCAAGTTGATAACATTGCTAGCCTCAGATCTTCCGATCAGCAGAACCAAGTAGTAGCTTACGGCAACGTTCAGAACGCCCAGAACTCTCAACAAAACGTCTACTCAGCCAATGCTAGAACCAACCAGAACTACCTTAATGCTTACCCAAGTCATTCTCAAAACTTCAACATTCAAAACAACCAGCAGTCCAACTTCTTATCTGCCGACGACGCTTATCAAAGGTTGAACACCGTTCAAAGACAGAACCTCGACATCCAAAACAACAATCAACTCCAAGGTCAATATCCTCAGCAAAATCAAGATCAGTCTTATATTCGTCAGAACCTTGCTTATCAACAGCAGAGACAGTCTCTCCAGACTCCTCAGGTTCAGTACCAAAACCAAGATGTCCTCTTGAGGCAAGGCAACCTTCAGAATCAGCAACTTCAGCAGGTTCCTTACACTTTCAGTTCTTACCAGAGAACCGGAGTGTCTGACATTTCTCCTAACTCGAGATTAGGTTCTTCAGCTTTCGCTTACAGAACCGAAGTCCGTCCTAACCCATATCCAGTATCAGCACTTCATCCTCTTCCTCTTGTACGTGCAGTCAACCCTGTTCAACAAGTCAATGAACTCCACGTGACACCTCAGGTGACCGCACTTCACGTCACACCTGCACCAGTTCACCACGTGTCGGCTGTTCACGTAACTCCTGCTCCTGTTCATCACGTATCCGCCGTCACTGTCACTCCTACCCCTGTGGCTCTTGTCCACACCTTGTAAACAATTTGTACAAAATATATAAAGATCACGTATAACTGAATTCTAATGAGTCTCCTATTCCTTGAATCAATCCTATTTCAGCCGTGGAGTATAACGCTAAAGAAGAGCCACATATCCTTGTAGATAAGAATAATTTACTTGGGGAGAAAAAATAGATAGCAGAGATGAAAATAAATGGAATTAATTCCTTTATGGTAATTTTAAGAAATAAGGACTCACAAATATTTTAATTATAAAAAATATTCATCACATATTTTTTCCTCTCCTGCCACCCTAAGGCACATCAAAACAAACAGTTATTAAGCACATCATAAAACAGTCCAGTATACGAATCTATGATTTGGACATATTATTGAGCTAATCGTAAAGTTTTGGCACTTAGCAATAGTTCTTCATTCATGTTTGTAAATGAATATATAAATGGTCTGGAAATTTCTGAGAGGCGAGTATGACCGCCATTATAGAAAGTAGGTCTATTTTTCTCTTTATCCCAAATATGTTGAAAAAGGTTGGGCTAAGAGAAAGTAAAAAGTTGCGCTGAATAAGGAAGATTTACCTTAGAAAATTAAACCACTAGAATTCTTGGGAAAATTTACTATGAAACTATGTTTATTATATGTAGTTAGGTTTTACATAAGCTAGTTCTAATAAAAAAAATAAAAAAAATGCTGTGAATAATTTAAAAAAGTTCCATAAGCTTTATAATATAAGCAATTGCATTATAATTTGCACTTAGAAAGAAAAAAATATTTTATCTACTCGCGGCAGCAAAATTAAACATTACTTAACTGTTTTTAGGCTGGAAAGTACTATTTCGCTGATTTGTCATTAAAACATTATAAACAGGCAGGAAAGTAGTTAAAACAGTCAGGACAATACTTTCTCTGCCTAGGCAGACAAATATTTGTCTGCCTAGGCAGAGAAAGTAACAGTGTTTACCACTGCGTGTCATAATCTCTTATTTTGGCAAGAACAGTTTATACTATTATCTCTATCTTATAACATCATATATTATAGTTTAATATGTAATATTTAATAAATAAACGATTTAATTATAAAATAATTTGTTTATATTTGTTAATTCTGTTAAATAAGTTCAATGATTAGTAGATCTTTAATTAAAAAAATAGCGGAGTCACTGGCCACACTGCAGCGTCATGTAAACATTGAACATCCATATTATTTTTATTATTGAAGTCATTCTAGATTAGACTAGCTACTTTTCTTGATTTATCCTAGTTACGTCTTTTCTTTTAAGCAATAGAAGATATTTTTAATTCTTTTAGTAATTTGTTAGTAAAAATATAAATAAATATATTATATTGCGTGCATTATTCATTCAGAAGTGATGTGTGCTATAAACGTGTGTTTTGTATTTTGTTGTTATAGATTCAGTTTGCTTTTTACTTATTGTTATTATTCCCAAGTTTCTTATTTGAACATTAATTTTAGTTAATACATTTATTATCTTTATTAATATGACATATAGTTATTAACTATTAGCTATGTTATATTAATAAAGATAACATTTTAGCAGTTTCATTTTTCTTCCGCAAGTAGATAAAATATTGTATGCAACAAGGCAGCAAAGGAAACATTTCTGCCTCGTTTATTCATTGCCTGCCTCGGCTTCGCCTCGGCAGTCAAATAGGTAAATTACCTGCCTCGGCTTCGCCTCGGCAGTTAATTATCATAGCCTATCCTCGCCTTCGGCTCGGAGGCTATTCTAATCACTCGTCAGTAAAATTCCATTTTACTGCCTAGTTACATAAATAACTATTTTTGAGCTTCCGAGTTATCAAGAAAACATTTGGACTCTATTTGTAGAGAAAAAAAAAACTATTGAAACTATTTTCCAAGGCCATAGCTTCCTCTCAGAACTTTCAGGACTTGATGTATGTTCAATTTCAAACACCAATGATCTAAAATCTAAATCAAAACTTTTTGATTTAGTTTCGCAATGTTACCTTTGTTAGCTGGACTAAAATTGAATATTTTTACTGTAAACGAAGATTTTTGTCACTTTCTCTATGAATAAGTTGGATTTTTTTCCCCCATTTCCGAGATATCCGAAGTTACTGGAAGCCTTAAAAAAAGTTCGTGGTGTTTGCTGTTGGCTCCCTAGTGGTGCAGGTCCCTTTGCTTTATGTCGCCTATGCCTAAATCTTGCCTTTCTCTCTGTATAAGTTCCGATTACTAATAAAAAAAAAAATATTTTACATATAAGATATAAAGTAAAGTGGTAGTCTAAGATGGGGACATATTCAGTAGTTTACATATGTTTATAAAAGAAAACTGATTAAATTACATTAACAGTAATAATTACAGTCTATAAGATTTAAAAATATATTTGTAAAGAAAATTGTTAAGTAAAAAGTGTTAAGTATACATGTTTGTTTATTACTTGTAATTCATCACCGGTGATCATTTCAAAATTTAATAAAAAACACCATAATTATTGTGTTTTGATTTTTTTCATGACGATAGAAGTAAAATGTTAACTATATTATGGAAAAAAATAAAAATATATATGCATATAAAATAATAAAATTTTGTTTTGTATATTCCTTCATCTTTTTCCTCTTTTTGCTTCCGTTTACAGAAGGTAACGGAAGCTATGTGATCGTTCTGAANTGCCAACTCTAATCTTATAGACTGTAGTTTAAAAATATATCTGACAGATGACAGATGCAATTTTCTCATACAACACCATACACGAGTTCATAATTATTTAGCCCAGTGTTTTTGAAGTTTACGTTGGTACATTTTAAAAAATAACCTCTCTTCTGCGTTTTTTTCGAGCGATTTTGTTATCTAAGCGTTTTCAGCCGCTGAACACGCTTAGCTAACAAAAACGCCCGGGTTGAATCGGCTTCGCTCGGTCTCGCACGCAGTATGAAAGCCTCCTAAAGCTAACTAGATATTCTCAGGAACTAGATATTTCCCGGCAAAACGGCTTATATTGTTAGATTCGTATTTAAATGGGCCACATTTTAGAATTTTTTAAATAAAAATTGTTGGAACTGTTTTCGAGAATATTTTTCTCGATTTTTCGCAGTCTTTGGGGTATAGCGCCCTCAAATTTGGAGTTAATAGTTATTTATGTTACAAGGTAGCAAAATGGAATTTCGCTGACAAGATTTAGTCCCGAGCCAAAGGCGAAGATAGGTTTGAACAAATTTACTGCAGAGGTGAAGCCGTGGGAGGAAAATTACATTTAGACTACCTTAAAATGTTAATAACCTGCAAACCGAAGCAGAAGCAGGTAATCTTTAGAGGAGTCAGGAATGTTTCCTTTGCTGCATAGTTACATATTACATACAATATTTTATCTACTATACGGCAGAAAATTTTCACTATAAAATTTATAGTGTTATTATTATATAGTTTTAGTTGTTATTATTATTAGTGTTGTGTATTATTATAATTTTTAAAGGTACATATTTTCAAAAAAGATATAAATATTTAGCAGAATATTATGCTTAATTATATAAAAATGAACAATGTGGGAGAGTTCATAATCTGCTATGTAGTAACCTTTTCTTTAAATTATGACTGCCTATTAGTTATTTTTCTGACATTTTGTTATTTTGCTGACACTTTATTATTTTGCTGCGTTTTTTTTTTTTTTTTTTTTTTTTTTGACATGTGACAAAAGAATCAGCAGATTGACAATGGTATAACAATGTTTAATTTTGCTGCCGTGTTTAGATAGAATAAATTTCTTGATTTTACAAGTAAACCTCCAAGACGTTTGAAGTGGCTATGGTCAAAAGAATTGAAACCCAATCACACGAAAATTCCTCTAGAAGGAACATAAGAAAACATTAACATTCCACCCTATTTTATAGGGAGGAATGGATCCCATTACAGCCTAGTTGGGAAAATAAGGGAGGAAAAGGAAAGTAAGTACCCCATTAGCTTAATAATAAGTTAATAATAATTATTATTATTTTAAGAAATAATAAATTAAATAATAAGGAGGTAATGATAAGGAGGCTAAAGATAGCACCATAAACCATAACCCTTCCGAAAATAGAAAAACATTAACACTTAATCTGCACTCCTATTTGAAATTTTGAAGTTGGGTGGCATAGGGGCAAAGTGGGTGGTTGTCTTTAGAGCGCGATAGCATGAAAACGAACTTTCCTTTACATGGTACAGATCCCCCAAGTTTCATTAATTTATCCCTAACCGTTCAAAAGTTAAAAGAGCGGGAGAGACTTTTGAACCACCCTGTATATTAATATACAAGGTAGTATTTGATGCGAAACGGTTTAATGCAAATGAGGAATCAAATTAAAATCGGTTTATACAGTATTATATTTATAAATATATACATTTGTGTATAAGTTTATGTACATTTACAAGGCATGGACAATTGGGAGTGGTGTAGATGTAACTGCAATATGATGAACAGCATCCACAGGTACGTGATGAAGTGTTGCAGGAGTCACGTGAAGAGTACCGACATCATGAGCAGAATGAACAGCTGTGACGTGATGAAGTGGTGACGATGTTACATGAACAGCCTGCACGTGATGTACAGGAGATGGTGTGACATGATAATCGGCTAAGCCACGAACTGATGTGGGTGTCAAATGAAGTTGGTTGACCTGATGAACAGGAGTGACAGATTGAACTAAAGAAACCGAATGTAATGGCGATACTGGGTAGACACTAGGATGGTTGACGATGGATGAACCAAGAGCTGATGAGTGAACGTTTTGGGAAGTCAAGCGGGAAGATGGAACCGTTCTCTGGTAGTTAGTTGAAACAGCGTTAGATGAATCACTTCGTGGACTAGAACTCAAATGATAAAGACCTTGCTGATTCTGCAAATCGTCCTGTCTTAAGGAAGAACCTTGATTTTGGTAGTTGTTACTCTGAGATACTTGATGGTTTCCCTGAAGGGACTGTTGCTGTTGCTGATAAGTTTGATAATCTCCCCTCAAGTTAGAGCGATCCTGAGACTGAGCATATGTTTGGCTGGTGTAAGTCTGATGTTGTCCTTGTAATTGCCTTTGGTAAGCTTGTTCTTGAGACTGAACAGTCTGTGGTTGGTTGGTATAAGAAAGGTCTGATCGCTGATAAGCGTCGTTCTGCCCTTGGAGTTGCTGATACGTTCCCTGATAAGCGTCGTTCTGCCCTTGGAGTTGCTGATACGGTCCCTGATAAGCGTCGTTCTGCCCTTGGAGTTGCTGATACGATCCTTGATAAGCTGCATTTTGTCCTTGAAATTGCTGATATGATCCCTGGTTAGCAATTGTTTGCCCTTGAAGCTGGTTCGTGTTTTGAAGAGAGTTCGATGTTTGGTAATTATTTGCAGACAAGAGGTTAATTTGCTGGGTATACTGACCTAGGGTATTGTAAGAATTGTAATTATTCTGAGCGTCAATTCTGGAGAGAGCGTTCAGATTGTTCTGGTTGTTTCTGGCGTTGGTCAAGTAGCTGCTGGTTTGAGAATTTTGCAAATTCTGTACATTGCCGAAATAGTTGCTGTTGTAAGTGTTTTGAGAATTTTCTTGGTTGTAAGTGGCAATTCCATTCTGTGTGTTGTATTGGGAATTTGGCAATCCTTGTCTCCTCAAGCTAGGTGAATTTTCAGGAGTAAAAAGAGTGTGACCACTGGGTTGAGTAGATGCGGGAGAGTTGGATGAGGAGTAAGTCCTGCTGTCTTGGCTACCGTCTCTTTGTACCACAGCGTTGAATCCGTTAATAGGATCGGCAGTATAATGAACTGTCCTGGTCGTGCCATCAGGTTCCAGAAGAGAATAAGATCCCTGGACGGTGTGACCGTCTCTCGACTCAGTCATACTCTTGAAGTCACCGCTCAACTGATCTTGAACACCATATGAAAAGGAATACCCATGCATCTCCGGCTGTTCAGCCAATCGATTCCTCGGATCATTCTGGTAGTTATTGCCGTACCCCTGGGGTGAACACAAAGCCGCTCCTATCAGAGCTGCCACTGACAACGGCAACTGAAATAAAGAGAAAATATGATATTTAGTTGTAATATAAGAGTAGTTAATAAAGTTGATAAGAGAATATTATATCTCAGTCTAGATAAAGAGACAATAATCATTGACAATTGTTAAAATCATAATATCTTTAAGCAACACTGGAACACTGGAAACAGTTTTCCCCAGGATTGTTGTTGCTTCGAGTTAAATCACGTTTCACCACACCCCTGAAGATGCTTCCAGTACTGGAAGCGAAAATTTTGACTTCAAACCTTTCGTGTCACGGATTTTACCGGAAACCAAACAATATATTAAGAGACAATCCGCGGAAACCTCCGCTTAATTTACATGAGTCCTAATAGGCAATTCTTTAGATTGTTACTCCCCTCATAAATAAACCGGAGGGGAGTAACAACCTAAAGGTGTATAAAATATTTTTCTTAAGCCTGTTACTCCCCTTATAAAAACAGAATAGTGATATTCCACTGTCCCAAAGTACATAGGTCTAAACATCCCTATGTATATAACCATATATTGTTAATTAAAACAGGAACTGGGTGTATATGACCAATGACCAAGCAGTCCAACACCCTTCAAAAAACAAATAAATAAATAAATAAACATCCCTTTGTCTTAATAGTTATTTAGACAAAGTCATTTACATTCTAAAAAAACATAGGGGAGTAACAATCTTAAGAAGTACCAGCTAATGTTTATCTAATTTTATCCATTCCTAAGATATCCATTTTTTGTGATTTGAAATAAATAATTTTTAAGTTCAAGATAAAGTGCTTATCTTATAGGGTTTTTTTAGGCAATTTGATTGTCTTTCTGAATATAAGTTTAGAAATTCAATCTTGAGTATTGTATAGGTACAATTTGTTTTGAACTTGAAAGTTATTTATTTTAAAACACTGGTTAAAACTGTAGTTATCAAGCCACCTTAGGAGAAGATATTAGAACATTGGGGGCCTAACTCAAATTTACTATATAGACAAAGGGATGTAATTTTAGAAATATACTATGCTATGCTACAGATATGCTAATATACTATGCTAAAGACTTTAAGCTTTCAAATTTATAGATATTGAAAATGAACTACATAGAGTTGACAAAGAGATACATTCTCTGAAGTGAACTCAAAAAAAAAAAAATAAATGCGGTATAAATGTGGTATAAATCAATCGAAATTGTGCTGCCAAGCGATTCTAGACTGTATTGTTAACTGCAGATTAGCCAGAAATCTAATTTAATTATTTAAAAGAATTTGAGAATAGCGAGGATAACTCAAAAATTAAAAAAAAAAAATGAAATTCACCTTAATTTCAGAAAATACCTTGGCACTTCTTTAGATTGTTACTTCCTATTTTTTAAAAAAAGGAGAGTAACAATCTAAAGAAGGTGTACGAAATGCTTTTCTTTAGACTGTAAGTCTCCTTATAGAAACAGAAGTGTGATATTCCTTTGTCTCAAAGTACATTGGACTAAACATCCCTTTGTTTTAATAGTTATTTAGTCAGAGTAATTTATATTCTATAAATCACAGAGGAGTAACAATCTAAATCTGAAGAAGTACCAATTATTTACCTTGAAGAAAGAAATATATTTTTCAAAACGGCGAAAGTCTACATTGTATTTTTTTTTTTTTACTTTAGACTGAACCTCGCTACCCTCGAATTCATTTTTGATTCACAGTCCATAACCACTTTAATGATTAATTATTTAATTAAATAAATTAATTAAGTTGTTTTTAATTACCTTGTAATTCATTGTTGCTATGTCTGAATATAAAAGTAAGTGAGATAGTGAATGAAATGCAGATCTTTATATAGTTCCCCTCACTTGTCATTCCAGCCTTGAATACGAACCTTATATCTTCATTTAGATACAGCTATGCATGATGTAAATAAATAAGTTTATAAGTATAAATGAGTGTAGTGCAATACTATACTCATTTTTATGTAATTTTCAACTATATATATATTCCTGTTATGTATGAGTTATGTAATATGGACTAGAATGAATTGGAAATACAAAATTTCAGTGTGTTTAGACAGACTTAGTGATTTCCCAAAAATAATAAAAAGATTGCACATTTATTTATTAATAGCTTGATTCCTGTATTTCGCTACTGAGTCCGATTTTGATTACATTTATATTAATTTTTTTTTCTCATATAAAGAGAAAGTATTGTGATGGCGCGAAAATCCGCATTTGAGTTTTTGATGGATTTACACGGTTTATGAGTCAAAAAGTGTTTTTTTTTAAAAAAAATGTCTGTTGTCTGTGTGTCGTCTGTGTAGACACGTGGAGCCTAAACTATTGGGCCAACTTTTACGAAATTGGGCATACATGTTCAGAAAAATCGTACCCCCGAGTTGAGAGCGAGAAATTAATTTCAGCTCCAAATTTGGGGTGGTAACCCCAAAACCTCTGAAAAAAATGTCTTCAACACTGTTCCGACGATTGTGATTAAAAAATTCCAACATGTAGTCCATTTAAATATGAATCTAACAAAAATCAAAAATCTAGTTCCTTAGATTAGATAATAGCTTTAAACACGGACGGAGAGAGACCGGCTTCGATTCCTCGCCGAGGAGAAGTTATTTTTATGATATTCTTTTTAGAACTATAGATGTTTGTCTCATCGAATATAATATAAAGGTGTAATTTTTCCCGTCCTAAAATTTCAAGCTTAAGTTTAGGCGAGTGTTACGCGGCGAACGCTTGGTTAACGCTGTCCATTGAACTTTGTCAATTAATTGGTAAAAGGAACATTTATACCAAATTTCAACTTTCTCTCAAGTTATTGTCGGGCTCGTAAAAGTTACTGAGAGACAGACAGACAGAATGGGACTCGTAAAAGTTACTGACAGACAGAATGTATATTTTGTTGAATGTAAGAAGCACGCTATGATGAATGAACTAGATAGAACAAAGCGTTAAGCCCGTGGCAATATGCTTAATTTGATCTATAGGAAAAAAAAAAATAGAATTAATTAAAATAATTTAGATCTCAATTTAGATAGGTTACTTTATCTATTTGAAGACCAAAAAATCAAAACAAAAATTTATTTTTAATGGAATAAATGTGGTTGCCTTAGCTTAGCAATAACAAATCATACTCACTACTCACTACTCGATTTTATAAATATTAACAAAAAAATTAAAATGAATTCTAAACTTCTAAAAACTTAATTCGATACCAACATAAGAACGTAAATATTATGTTTATGACCTGATTTTAATTGTCAATTATTTTCCATGCTGTGTGACACCTACATGACTTAATAGCGAGCTCCTGTGCATTCATGAATCCCTGGTAGTACAAGTCGACTTTTTTCGACATTTTCTTAGATGAGACTACTAGCGCTATCTCTACGTCAACACTGAAAGTTTAGTTGAATTAGTTCCTTAAATTCCCAACAGATCTTGTCACAGAAGTCTAGTGAAATTATCATGCTGTATAGATTTTATTTTTAGCGTTTCAAAGATGAGGTGGTAATTTTGTAAAGAGAGGGGACATAGTTTAAATAAGTTTTGTACCGCCATCTTGAATTAAAATGGCCGATTTGAAAACCTTTTCATTTTATAAAATGGTTTTGTCTTAAAAATAAGTTTAATTCCAAATTTTGAGATTCTTGACAAGCGATTTTTTTTGTAGAACCTTGGCTAGTCTGAACCTCTTATACTGGACTATATGAAGATTTTATAAGGATATTAAATGCATTTAAGAATCTGATACTATGGTTTTTCAACTTGGAGATAATAATACTGAGAAAATTAAAACATCCAATTTACCACAGAGTAAAAATCTAGATAATTTTTATTTTTTCTATATGTGTGCAGGATATCGGTAGTATTATAAAATTCGAGTCGAGGCAAGGCTATACAAAAGATCATACAGTAATCATATCTGCTCGCCATCTTACAGTTTTAGCTTAAGGATGGATAGATTAAAACTAAAAAAATATAATATAATATGGCATTGACCAACTGGTAGGCCATATTAGGAACTGGATCTATATTAGTCCAAGATATGGACAGTATTTTAGAATTTAAGGAAAGAATGAAGTATATATCTAGGCTAAAAAACTCTAATAAAGATCCTACACTATCATCATATACCATATCTACTGACCATCGTATAATTCTAGTTGATGGTTAGGCAGATTCAAACTAGAAAGAACTTTTAAATTAATATTTCCTAGATGGTCCTCTTACTAAAACTAGAATTTAAAAACCAAATGAAAACCCTATTTTAAAAGATACATATATATAACTTTTCATTAGCAGGACAATTTTTTTTCTCATAATTTTACCATGTGTAAACGTATATGTACGTATAATATATTTATTTATCGCATCCTATCCACGTAGGTTATTGATTTTATGATTTTACAAGCCTACAGTCTATAAGATTAGAGTTAGCACAATCGGAAGGCGGGAAACAACAAACGTGGAGGTAGTTTTGGGGTTATAAAAAGGGAAAATCAGTGTTTCCATGTTATATTTTTTTTTGTGGAACAGGGGTAGAGTAGAGCATTTTTTTTTTCTTAAGTTGCATTCAACATGGGGGACCAATAAAATCGTTTCCCTCAAAATTTTCCCGCCTTTTGATTGTGCCAACTCTAATCTNTAAATCCGTGCTCAGCCAACAATCGGGCCGGTATTGAGTTTAATGAATTTAATTCCATCGGCAAAATCCGGGATCTTAATTAATTCCTTTTATTGGAAAATATTTACAGAAAATTCGAATGCACCTGACATTACTGTGTTTGTTTGGTTTTAAATGTATTACGTGTCTAAGTTTTGTAATAATTTGGGGGGGGGGGACCCTTCCCCTCTCCCTCTATATATGTTTGTGTGTATGAGGTTGAAACTTATATGAGACCAACAATGGGCTAATCATGATCTACCATCCAAATTTCATTAATATTAGACATGTAGTTTTTCAAAATTAGACATGTTGGTTCGCAAAAATTGAACGACTGACCGAAAGACAGTTAATAAAGTTAGATCTCTATTTAGATAAGTTATTACATCTATTTAAAGACCAAAAAATCAAAACAAACATTTATTTTTATTGTAATAAATGAATAAATGTTATTTTTACAATAAGTGGCTAAATTATGTAACAAAATAAGTAAAACTTAACTCAAGAAAAAAAATCAAGGAATGTGTTTTAGCTCTAAATTTGGGGACGCTACCCCACAAAAACTTTGAAAGGCTGAATTGCTGAATAAGGCTGAATAAGGCCATAAGGCTGAATTGCAGGAGATGATACGGTCGAGAATCGCTTGGCGGCACAACTTTGCTTAATTTATACACTTGATATTCCTTTGTCAAACAGTACATTTGTGTGATATAAACATTTGAGAAATTATATATGTATGATTTGTTCATAGGAGAGTTGATATCCCTTTGTCAAAAGAATACGTTGGAGTAAGGCCCCACCATCTTTTCTATAGACCGTATCATATTCTTCAGTTTTACCAAAAATAAAATCTAACTATATAAGCCGTTTTCCCCGAAAAAATTTAGTTCCTAGGAAAATAGATTTAAACGCGGACGGAGAGAACGCGGATACGGTTCGATTCCTCGCCCAAGAGAATTTATTACTTGATATTGAATACGGCAAGAAAAAGCATGTATATTCGTATCTGTACAGTGCTGTTACCTAGCGGACATAAATATGAACTAACTAATGATTTAGTTGTAGAAATTGACATGAGAGCGCTAGTGTAGAGATTAACTGCGCGCGCAGCCACCCCAGATACGGGTCGCCCACAGCTGAGAGAAAATATCTACGGGTCAGTCATGATCCGCACCTCGGTCTAATCAGTTCCGCTCGCTCAGTTTCGTAAACTATTCGTTCTCTTATGGTTTTATTCGCCGAATCCGATTGTTTTTAATCCATTCTTATCACTTAAGTCGTATATTTCTTCCATTTAACTGGAAATGTAATACATTTGTTAACAACGTACTTATTATAACTTTGAAAACGAACGATTTTAATAACAAAAAATGTGAATTTTCCCAGAAGTTTGTTTCATCTACTGATCTTGGATTATTTTTTTTTTTGGTTATCGACTTGGGATTTTTAAAAGGTTTTAATTATTGTAGTGTTTTTCATTTAAGATACATATTGTATCATTTAAAATATTTTCTCACCAATCTCCAATGAAAGAAAACTAAAATAAGAGAATGTGTTAAACGTAAATGTTACTCCGGACATTTCATCTTTCTTTAAGTGTTCAATTTATTTTAAATTTAGTGATTTAAATTACTTTTTTAGTTGTTTTGGAACAAACTGTGTACAAATTTGTTTTTTTTCATTTCTTAATTTGTAGGAAAAAAACCCCCGAATTATTATATACATTTAATGATTGGATACATTTTAAGTTCAGGTTAGTATTGTTATTATTATTTGTGATTTGTTAGTGTAATAAATTTATTTATTTTGCAGCGTTATTTGTATTAACAATATTATTAATTACATGTGTACATTATCGTTATTTATTTATAGAGTTATAATTCTCAATTTGGAATTTGTTCTTAGTGTAGATTATTTGTGCAGTGTCCACAATGTCTTCGTTAAATTTTTAATAAAATGATTACATATAATATCATTTAATCGATTATGATATATCTCGTATTGCGTCTTATTTGTTAATTTTGGGTTTTTGTTATTTTTACATTTTAAATTTGAAATGGATGACTAAGGACTATTTGTAGTTGAAGAAAAGGGTTATCTGCAGCTTCAAGATGGGTTTGAACTGGTTATCTGCGGTAAGAGGTGATTTTGACATGATCAGCTGTTGTTAAGTTAATTTTAGAGGTGGTTAAATAAGTTTAAAGTGATTAACTATGTTTAGCTAAGATTAGAGGTGGTTAGTTATGATTGGAAGTGACCAGATGTGGTTAGTTGAGATAAGAGGTTGTTTGTTAAGTTTAGAAGTGATCATCTGTTGTTAGTTAAGATTAGAGGTTGTTAGTTAAGTTAGGAAGTGATCATCTGTGGTTAGTTAAGATTAGGGGCGGTCACGTTAAGATTGGAAGTGATCAGCTGTGGTTAGTTAAGATTAGGGGCGGTCACGTTAAGATTGGAAGTGATCAGCTGTGGTTAGTTAAGATTAGGGGCGGTCACGTTAAGATTGGAAGTGATCAGCTGTGGTTAGTTAAGATTAGGGGCGGTCACGTTAAGATTGGAAGTGATCAGCTGTGGTTAGTTAAGATTAGGGGCGGTCACGTTAAGATTGGAAGTGATCAGCTGTGGTTAGTTAAGATTAGGGGCAGTCACGTTAAGATTGGAAGTGATCAGGTGTGGTTAGTTAAGATTTGAGGTTGTTAGTTAAGTTTGGAAGTGATCAGATGTGGTTATTTGAGATAAGAGGTGGTTAGTTAAGTTTAGAAGTGATCAAGTGTGGTTAGTTAAATTTAGACGTGGTATGTTAAGTCTTGGTATGATCAGCTGTGGTTAAAGGCAAGGCGGTCAAGTTAAGATTGGAAGTGATCAGAAGTGGTTAATTGTGATAAGAGTTTGCTACTTAATTTTGGAAGTGATCAGATGTGGTTAGTTGAGATTAGAGGTGGTTAGTTATGTTTGGAAGTGATCAGATGTGCTTAGATAAGATTAGAGGGGGTTAGTTAAGATTAAAGGTGGTTAAGTAACGTTGGAAGTGATCAACTGTGGTTAGTTAAAATTATAGGTTGTTAGTTAAGTGTGGAAGTGTCAGCTGTGGTTAGTTAAGTTTGGATGTGATCAGCTGTGGTTATAGATTAGACGTGGTTAGTTAAGTTTGGATGTGATCAGCTGTGGTTATAGATTAGACGTGGTTACTTAAGTTTGGAAGTGATCTGCTGTGGTTATTGATTAGAAGTGGTTAGTTAAGCTTAGAGGTGGTTAGTTAAGTTCGGAAGTAATCAGATGTGGTTAGTTAAGATTAGAGGTGGTTAAGTAACGTTGGAAGTGATCAACTGTGGTTAGTTAAGATTTCTACTGCTTCTTGTCTTGGTTTCTACTGCCTGGACCACAAAAGAGACTTTGGATATATTTTTTAATAGCACAATCTGTTAGTGTCCTCATCGAAACCTCATATATAACCACGATTAAGAAGAAAACTGACGAAATTATATTATTAAGATGTCCTTGCTACCTTTAATTGTATTATCTTCTTTTCATAGCCGCAATTGGTTTTTGTCTTCGTGCGACCAATCCCAAATCTACATCCTGCACTTAATTTGAATGCGGATATCTCGTTTTCACTCGTCCTCTTTAATAGCTCGTGGTTTTATAGCCACTTCCGGGACGTATAAGTTCTCGTGTATTTGTTAAAGTTCTTCGTGATGAATCGTCGATGAAGTTCTTTAACTCAGATATAATTACATGTTTTAACACAAGCCTTAAACACTTAGAAAACAATCAAATCTTTGTACTTTCTTAACTACTGTAAACAGGTAATGTTGAAAAAAAAGGTCTCTCCACGTAAAAATTTTATCATCATCAATGTTAACTACGATTCCTATTATTATTATTCTTAATATTACATTCCACCACATAAATACTAATAGAAAAGGAAATTACCTACTAATAGATGTTACATATCTCTACAAATATTAAATTACTGTAAAACACTTTCATCTTGGTAACAAAATGTAAGTACTTACTGCTTATAACTGATACAGTGCACTTCGTACAACTGATACAGTGCACTTCGTACAACTGATACAGTGCACTTCGTACAACTGATACAGTGCACTTCGTACAACTGATACAGTACACTATGTACAATTGATATAGTGTAGTACTTAAACATATACACTGTACTACTTACTACTGTTAAAGTGTACTACTTAAACTGAGTGTAAAACTTTGTACAAACTGTACAACTGAGAACTGTAAGTATAACTGTACAACTGTACTGCTTACTACTGCTTGCAACTGATACAGTACACTATGTACACGTGGTGAAGTGTACTATTTTATTTACAGCTGATATAGTGTAGTACTTAAACTGATACACTGTACTACTTACTACTGTTAAAGTGTACTACTTAAAACTGATAAAGTATACTACTTTCAACCGATACAGTGCACTATGTAAAACAGATACACTGTACTACTTATAACTGAGTGTAAAACTTTGTACAAACTGTACAACTGAGAACTATAACAGTATAACTGTACTACTGTACTACTTACAACTCTTAAAGTTTAAACTAACAACTGATAATAATAACTGATATATAATAACAACTGATAATAATAACTGATATAATATACTATCTTACAACCGATACAGTACACTATGTACAACTGATACACTGTACTACAACTGAGTAATAGTACAGAATCTCGTCTTATTTATGAGAGTAGCTCAAATACGAAAATATTATATTGGAAGAAAGATTTGTGAATTTCTTAAAACGTACATCTATTTTTAGTGTTTATTTTTACCCTCTTACTAATCCGTTTTGTGCAAGGGGATGTTAAGGGTGTATTTTCCATTGTGTGAGGTCACGTACCTTTGTACTTCTGTACCTTGAACCTTTACTGCTTAAAGTCTGGAATGCTCAAGTACTTTTGTATCTAAAAGGGCTATGTCAAGTGATGTATTTTGGACATTTAAATGTCTTTTTTGGTCTAGATCTGCAAATGTGTCACATTTAAAAGGGTCAGAGTTAAACTTTTATCTTTCTTACTATTATTATTTCATACTTCTGTTCGTTTACCTGCAATGACGATGACAGGTAGCACGTAGTTAAAAGCCGACTAAAGATAGAAATTCTTCTTTATAAAACTTTTAAGTTCTGTCTTTTTCTGTCTCAACTTCTACACTGAGTTTACCATTGTTCCTACTCTCTCGGTATACATAGTACTGAAGATAAATCACTTTTGCTCTAAAGCCGAGATTTTGCGATAAAGTTAATTTCGGTGGACAAATGGCTTTCCTTTTTACTTCACTTGTTTGTTTGTCTCTATATCTAGTAACTTAAATTTGACCCACTTCCTGATTTCCTAGAAAGCTGAAAGTTCCTGAGAAAATAGGGGATCGATTCCCTGCCGAGAAGAAGTTATTTATGTGATACATTTTGATTAAATGTTCAATAATAATTGTTAAATGTACCAACGAAAACTCGAAAACTAAATGGAAAACACAAACTCGTATATGAAAGAGTTTGTCTGTATTTTCAATGCCCGATTTTTTTTTTGGAGGGGGGGGGAACTTGTTTCTTGTTCTGACGAATCTATAACGATAAATCTATAACTTTAATTTATCTATGTTCATATGTATATATTTTTGTCCACTTAATTATTTAATTTTCAATTGTATGGGGGTGAATAAAAGAACCTGATTATTGTCTGATGTCATTTCACTTTTGTGATGTGTGGAGTGGGGAGTCTATGAAGTGAACACTAAGGCTTCAGATTCTAGACTAAATGTATTTTAATATTATAGATACAATAACAATTAATGATAAGGAGAGGGGATATATTACAACTTTCTCATATAAAGAGGAAGTATTGTGATGTCTCGAAAATTTGTTTTGTGAGCTTTTGATGAATTTACACGTTTTGAGGTCCCCTGAGTCCAAAATTAGTAGTGTTTAAAAAATGTAAGGGTGCTACCCCCCCCCCAGAAAACTCTGTAAAAAAAGTGAAAAAAAAATTCTAAAATGTAGTCTATTTAAATACGAACCAAACAAAAAAAATCTATAGCTTTAAACGTGGAAGGAGAGAGTCCGTGTTCGATTCCCCACCGCAAAGTTATTTTTATTAATAATAATTAAATGTGCCTCTACGAAAATTATAAAACTAATAAAACGATTAAGAAGAAAACTGACGAAATTATATTATTAAGATGTCCTTGCTACCTTTAATTGTATTATCTTCTTTTCATAGCCGCAATTGGTTTTTGAAGATTGGAAGTGATCAGAAGTGGTTAATTGTGATAAGAGGTTGCTACTTAATTTTGGAAGTGATCAGATGTGGTTAGTTGAGATTAGAGGTGGTTAGTTATGTTTGGAAGTGATCAGATGTGCTTAGATAAGATTAGAGGGGGTTAGTTAAGATTAAAGGTGGTTAAGTAACGTTGGAAGTGATCAACTGTGGTTAGTTAAAATTATAGGTTNTGGAACTGGTTGTCCTAGGAAGGTAATAGTAGGTAATTACCTTGGTTACCTGCTACCTGTATTATTATTAATCATGTTATAACGTGATGACTCCTACAGCCGGTTTTTCGGCTCGAACTTGTTTTTCAGTTGCGGACGCGCGAGTTTGTTCGCGGTACTTTCAACTTAAAAACAACCTGTAATTTACAAAGAAATGGCGGGAAATCCCGTATTCTTACTTTTCCCTCTAACCTACTTTCCGAGTAACTTAAACACTTCAAATCTTACTCGGAAATATTTGATTTCGTAAAATTACCTGTAATTGACGGATTTCGTAAAGTAGACCAACTTTATAAGGCAATTTTTTTTTTTTCCAAGATATTATTTTCTGTACCTTACTTAAGATAAGGTTATACATACATACTTATGTATAACCTTACTATACTAAGGTTATATATAAGTATGAATAACTACTATGTAAAGCTATAAGGAAAATATATTTTTGCATTCCGAGCTTACTGAAGATATTATAACGGAAGCTTTGTTATTAATCTCAAGAACATTTTACGTTCTATTATATATATCTTGATAAAATGATTATACGTGAACTCTAACATAAATAAACAGGTTAGTGTATGCTAGCCAGCACACAACGAGGGTCCGTAGGCAACACTGTATTGTTTAAGTTGTACCCTGTTGATAGTGTTTTTATAATACTAAAAAGCTTACTTTGAACTATTCTATGGGTCTGATATTCTCAAAACATATAAACAAACTTCTGATGAAGTATTTTTTAGCCATTGAACCGGAAAACAGCCATATAAATACATCGAAAAGACCAAAATACCCTTAAGTTTTTTTGCCCTAAATTTTTTGAAAAATATTTTTTTTAAGTCGCTATATTTTTAACATGTGTGGGTAGGCACAAGACACATACATGCCAAATTTCAAAGTCATCGGACGAAAGGTGTAGCCGTGAGAGCATGCGACGGACGGACAGACAGACACACGCGCGAAAATATAAGGGTCCTTGGCTTTTGCCTACGGACCCTAATAAGGGTTTCGTTGATATTGTGATCATGAAATTAGTTAAAATAACGGGGAAAGCAAAAAGGGGGCAAAATGTTAACGCTTTTTGACAAAATGACGTGGAAAAATAAACAATTTTTAAAAATGTCACTTATTTTTGTAATCTACTCTTTAATATTTTTCATTTCATACACTCAAAATTTCCAAATAAATGCGTGACATAAATTGCTATATTGGATTCCTCAGTTAATCAGATCGAAATTCTATTCTTATTTTGTCTATGGCCCAGCAGATGGCACATTTTGCATATTTCTAGTATATAGCAAAAAATTAAAAATGTTTTCACGTGGTACTAGAGGAAGAGGTTCCTGGTTCGATTCCCGGGGGTCACAATGTTTTTTTTATCGGCGACAAAAAGATCAATTTAATTTTCATCGGTCCTGTCGTAAGGTATTAACGTGAATTATTTCTACATTTTAGAAATAGCCGTTGTAGGTAGTTTGGGGGAGGGGGGATATTTAAAAAAAATAAAAATGTTTATATATTATATATTTGTAATGTACTAGTAGCTTTCATTTGATACACTACTTTTAAATTTTGAAAATAATATTTTTTCCCGTAACATGAATTATCCGCCATTTTGGATTCCCAGTTTATCATATCAAATTGCTATTCTTTTGCCTATTTTTTGGGCTATTTCTATGGTCTAGCAGACCGCCCATTTTGCATATTTTTGGTAACAGAAGAAATATAGTTTTGGGGGAGGGACAAGCAAAATTTTATTCGACACCCCACTCAACAATTTAAAAATTACGGCCTGAGCACACAAATATATATATTTTTGCATCAATTCATCTTTGCGTCATGAATAAGTGGTTACTCCCTATAAAATGAAAATATATTATTTGGCTTCATAACCTTTAAAGTATTTGTTCTTAATTCTTTGCGATCAGATGATTTTATTTGTTTTAATCTGATCTATCAAATCAGTGTTGCCATTACCCTATTTATTTATCAACACATGTTTACATCTATAAAAAAAAGATCAGCTGATCATATTTATTTACCGAAGTGTTTATCTTTACAAAATGTAAATATAACATAATATTACTTGATAACCTTTAAACTATAATATTGTTACTTCTATGAGATCAGCTGATTTTATCAAGCAGTGTTGCCATTAACCCATATACTTATAAACTTTTATCCTATTTATCACGATATCTTGTTAATTACTTATCTGATTTAAATGAAATTGTTTTATATATTTATTTTATTACAAGGAGATGATAATTGATTACACATGAAATTATCACATCTGCTATTTGTTCTTTCCACTCTAATAAATGTTCAGGTCATTAAATTAAAAAAAAAAAAAAGTTTACTAAAAGTAATTAATTTGTTGTTATTATCCTTGGTTATGAGTTTAATTAGTGGATGTAATTAAGGAATCATCTGCCTTATAAATCTGATAACTCTCTAGAGGTCATCGCAATTTATTTCTTTCGCGATCCTTCTTAAATGAGATTTGCGATTCTATAGTTCTGTGTATCGCAATTTTTTCTCAATAAGAATATCCTTCAATATTCTCATTTCTATAGTTAATAAATTATATTTACAAGGATAAAATAATTATTATTTTTAACTGATATTTTCATGAACTTATTTCATATAGTAATATAATTAAATAAAATATTAAGATAAAAAATTAATAAGCTCATTGTGAATTAACACAATAGCTAATATTTATTTGGGACGAAGCACCAACCGGCACTTCTTTATATTGTTACTCCCCTTATGAAGAAAAAAGAGGGAAGTAACAATCTAAAGAAGGAGTACGGAATGTTCTTCTATAGTCTGTTAATTCCCTTATAAAATCAGAAGTGGGATATTCCTTTGTCCCAAAGTACATTGGACTAAACATCCCTCTGCCTTAATAGTTATTTAGTCAAAGTCATTTATATTCTAAAAATACATAGGGGAGTAACAATCTAAAGAAGTACCACAACCTTCCTGAAACTTTATCTGAAATACTAGCAGGCAATCAACTGTCCATAACAAACTCAATCCCCCCTTTTTGGCTTACATGCGTTTTTTCAAAATTTCGTTTGAAAAAACGAAGTTCTTCAAATCTTCTAGTTTGGCAAATTCGACTTCAAATGTACAGACTGTTATAAAAAA
>KZ651638.1:68621-85560 GCA_001010745.2 Gerris buenoi
ATGGAACTTGAGATGATCACCATCATGTTGAACAGATGATGGAACTTGAGATGATCACCATCATGCTGTACAGATGATGGAACTTGAGATGATCACCATCATGCTGTACAGATGATGGAATTTGAGATGATCACCATCATGATGTACAGATGATGGAATTTGAGATGATCACCATCATCTTGAACAGATGATGGAACTTGACTTTATCATTGTCATCATCATGAACAGAGAATGTTAGTTGTTCACCATTAGTTAATAATACAAGTTCATACAGTCAGACTTTGTTCTACTTCGAAATATCCTGTCACTTGTCCGGTTGCTGACTTCCGTGAAATGAAGTGTTTGTCGTGTAAGTGTTGTTTCTTAACGTGCAGCTGGTGTGCAGCGGACGAACAACAAAAGCATTAAGGATCGTGATCGTAGTAGGGATTGATACTCAGAGGCTGCATCGTGAAGAAATCCGTGCAAGTTGTAGAACGGTTCTGTGGGAAGGGATCAAGGCTTGAATGAGAAGGCAGGTTGTTCGGGAGGGGAGGGAATACTGTGGGTCGACCTCAACTAACCGGTTCTTCGGGATTCTGTCGGGCCTTTTGTCTTTCGTTGAATCTTTCGGTTGTTCTAGTAGAGGGGAGTCTCTGAGTCAGACACAGACAGGTGAAGAAATACTCGAACCTGGTGGGGAGGACAGCCTTCTCAAGAAAAACCAGCTTCTATAGTTCGAGATGAACCGTCTCAAACATTCTTATGGAAAATAAAAGCTGTCCTAGCTCTGGATCGGAGATAGCTCAGATGTCGTACAACCACAGTACAGTTAGAACAAGTCACAGAGGTTCTTTATTGGTATCTGAGGGACAAATCACTGAAGGTTTCTGATAGATAAATCACTCTAGGTATCTGATGGACAAATCACTGTAGGTATCTCATAGACAAATCACTGTAGGTACCTGATGTACTAATCACTGTAGGTATCTGATGAACAAATATCTCTGGACTATGCAACTGATTTAGTCTTATAGTAAATCAAATTATAATCCAAGATTCAAATGAAAAAAATATCAGAATGGATAGATTATTCTTCTGTAGTCAACAAAGAAGGTGTACAATCTAAAGAAGATGTACGGAATGTTCTTCTTTAAACTGTTATTCCCCTTATAAAACAGAAATGTGATATTTCTTTATCCCAAAGGCCAAAGTATATTTTGATTAAACATCCCTTTGTCTAAAATAGTTATTTAGTCAAAGTCATTTATATTCTAAGATAGGGGGGAAGAACAATCTAAAGAAGTACCTTTATTAATTGTAATTTAAATAAGAACGGGGTGGGGGACAAAAAACAGAAATATCCTAACCATGAAAATGAAAAAAAGAAGAAACATCCCTTTGTCTTAATAGTTATTTAGTCAAAGTCATTTATATAAAAAAAAAAAAAAAAACATAGGGGGAGGAACAATCTAAAGAAGTACTATTATTAATTGTAATTTAAATAAGAACGGGGTGGGGGGACATAAAACAGAAAAAGCCTTACCATGAAAAAAAAAACAAAAAAAACAGACAGACAAGCTATATGAATGTCTTTCTACATTTGTGTGCCCTAAGTTTTAAAATGAAAAGCGTGCTACGTTTTCCAATGTGTATACAGAGATAAAAGAAAAGCTATGTAAGGTTTAACGACCCCTGTCTGGCAAAACACATCCTACTTTTTTCCAAATAAGATTTGTTTCTCGCTTGAAAAGATTCCGTTCCTTTCAACATGTTATTTTCCGTCTCGAATTCCTTATTTTTCCCGTTTTTATTACTTGCTCCCTGACATAAACACAGAAACAAACATCAGTTAGATCAGTATAGGATATTTCTGTAATTATTATAACACTTCTTTAGATTGTTACTCCCCTATGTTTTTTTTTTTTTNTTTTTTTTTTTTTTTTTTTTTTTTTTTTTTTTTTTTTTTTGTTTTTTTGGGATATAAATTACTGACTACATAACCATTAAGACAAAGGAATGTTATATTAAATATACTTTGTGATAAAGAAATATCACATTTCTATTTTTATAAATGGAGTAACAGTCTAAAGAAGAACGTTCAGTACACTTTCTTTAGATTGTCACTCCCCTATGTTTTTTTTGGAATATAAATGACTTTGACTAAATAACTATTAAGGCAAAAGGATGTTTAGTCCAATATATACTTTGGGATAAAGGAATATCAAACTTCTGTATTTTATGAGGGGAGTAGCAGTCTAAAGAAGAACATTTAGTTCACCTTCTTTAGATTGTTACTCTACTATGTATTTTTGTAATATTAATGTTTTGACTAAATAACTATTAAGACAAAGGGATGTTTAGTCCAATAAATACTTTGTGACAAAGGAATATTACACTAGTCCAGAAGATAGCGTGCAAAAAAGTGTCTGACTAACATCAAGCTAGAATTTTGTGTACAAGTAAATGTTTTGGGTGACTTTTAAGAATATATGGTCGGCTAAGTTAGTATGCGGGACATAGCTTGGCAATACGCATTAGTCAGTCAAAAATTACTCCAAATCAAAGAGGTCACCTATTAAGTGACGAACTACTATTAAATTTATTATTGGTCTACTAAGTTCGTATTCAGGACCATGAAAATCACATTGTCCACGAAAAAGGGCGGGTCATGAACGCTCTCTACCTTTGTTGTTTGTTTTTTTCAAATGCCTATTGTCAAACTATGTCCCGCAGACGAATTTTGCCAACCATTTACTTGTACACGCAGACAAAACATTTACTTGTACCCAAAATCCTAGCTTGATGTTAGTCAGACACTTTTTTGCACGCTATCTCCTGGACTATTGTGTTTTTTATAAGGGGAGTAACAGTCTAAAGAAGAACATTCAGTACACCTTCTTTTGATTGCTACACTCCTCTGTTTTTCTTATTAGGGGAAGTAACAATCTAAAGAAGTGTCATTAATGATTTGAATTTTCATGTATTTACAATATATAAAAATAAATAATTTTAAAGATGACTAATAACTATTTTCGCTTTTACAGTTTATTTTTTTAAAAATGTATGAAAAAAAAATCTTTGCGTTTTCTTGAGTACCTTAAGCTAAATTGCCGGTTTCTGTATTACCGAAGATGGAAGCCAGCTTGTTAAAAGATAGTTATTAGGCTGGATGCTACAGGTACAAGGTACTAAGGTACAGAGGTACTGAGTACAGGTAGGCGGGTACCTGAGTACCTGATACCCTGATATAACCTTGGTTAACTCTATCTGACTAAGCCACAGGATGTGTTTTTTTTTCGCTGGTTCGGTTCTTGAAAGTTTTACGACCTTCTGTCTCGGCAGTTTATATACTCTTTCTTTTTAGTACAAACATTGAATAAAACATATAATATTAAAACCTTGATCAGATAATTGTCTGAGCTTAAAATTTAGATTTTAGATTTAGATGAAACCATGTTCAGTTGGTTATCAGAGTTAAATTTAAAGTTAAAATTCTTGTTCAGTTGGTACTTCTTTAGATTGTTACTCCCCATATTAAAAAAAGAAGAGCGGAGTAAAAAGAAAGAAGAAGGTGTACGGAATGTTCTTCTTTAGAATATTACTCCCCTTATAAAAACAGAAGTGTGATATTCCTTTGTCCCAAAGTACATTGGACTAAACATCCGGTCTTAATAGTTATTTTAGTCAGTTGAAACCTTGTTTAGTTGGCACTTTTTTAGATTGTTACTCCCCTTATTTAAAAAAGAAGAGCGGAGTAACAATCTAAAGAATGTGTACGGAATGTTCTTCTTTAGAATATTACTCCCCTTATAAAAACAGAAGTGTGATAATCCTTTGTCCCAAAGTACATTTGGACTAAACATCCCTTTGTCTAAATAGTTATTTAGTCAGTCAGTTATATTCTAAAAACAAATCAGGGGAGTTACAATATAAAGAAGTACCGTTCAGATTCTTGCCTGAGTTGAACTATAATATAAAACTATGATCAGGTTGTTCGCTTTCGCGTATTTCTGGATGCAAATAAAAGGAAATTTTGGTCTTTATCTTCACGCGTCAATTTCACTTCGGCTATTTGATGGGTAACTGGGCTTTGATAATTTCTGGTTGAAGTTAACATGTGTTTGATTAGTTGTGGATGACGTTAACAGGTGCCCGATTATCGTGGTTAACGTTAACTTCTGTTTAATTATAATTTGCGGTTGACTTAAACTGGTGCTTGATTATTTGTGGATGACGTTAATAGATATTTGTTTATTTGTTTTTGGCATTAATAGGTGTATGATTATTAGTGGATGACGTTAATAGGTATTTGTTTATTTGTGGTTGACATTAACAGGTGTTTGATTATTTGTGGATGACGTTAATAGGTATTTGTTTATTTGTGGTTGACATTAACAGGTATTTAGAACTCACTTGTCACTTGTACCTCAATCCCTTTGCGGATCTAACTCCTCAATCTTTATTTTATTTCTTAATTTTTCCATTTCTTTTATTTTCTTCTATTTTTATTATTATTATTTTTTCTTACTAGTTTCTTCTATAAGTCTATATTCTTATCTTATAACACCCGAGCTACAATCATCTTATGATATAGATAGTCTTTACACCCTAACATAATTTTTTTTTGCAATCATTTCACGTTTATTACCTATTTGACGTCTATGTTTTGATTAATGTAAGAAAACATATACATAGATACATATTTCTTTTCAAACAGAAAGTATTTCCCAAAAGCAAGCTAACCCATTTGAATTAATGATGCGGGTGATTTAACCACTGACAGACAGACGCAGGGAATTATTAGGGTCGTCTATTTTGACTACGAACCCTAAAAAGATAAAAGTTTGGGTAGTTAGGCAAAAGATTGTAGATATTTAATGACCCTAAGACCTTTAATAGAAACATCTAAACAGTTCAATGTACTTGATTTGGCGCCAAAAAAATCCTTTAAGCTGTTATCAGACCCTTCTCAGATTTTTCCCGCCCTGTCAACTCCATTATTTTTTTCATAAAAGCCTAGAGAGTCTAGAGAGAATATTTTTAGTTGAGTTGGAATGCAGAAAGCGGCGCCCTTGTAAAAGTGAGTTATAAATGGGACTATTGAAGTGTAAATACTAAAAACAATGTCGTCCTATAAAAGTTGTTTAAAATAAAGAAAAAAACCTTTTTTCTTAGTTGTACTTTCTTAGAGTATTTATCTATACTTAAACAGTGCATTTTTGTACATAGATAGTAATATAACAGATCTATATTTAGAAATAATATAATACACTGCACCATCTGTATATGTAGGTATATCCTGAATGGATATAAAGATAAGAAAGTTTTTTAAAAGATACTTAATCAAAGCTAGAAACTTAAAAGTACATTCTCTAAGATTAGAAAACGTGCAAAAAAATAGTTAAGATTGGAATTCCTTGGGGAATTTTTTTTGGTCTAATAGTTAGGTTGGCTATAATGAGATAGTCAGGTAGGAACTTTCACCTTGGATCTCACAACCCTGTCTCTTGGAGGGAGCGGCTTTTAGTACGTAGAGCTTTCAAGCTTCCCAGAGAGCGCCACTTTACTATAACTAGTTTCTTTAACAACTTTTTACGCGCGCGCTGTCTTCTGGCTTCTAATATAACTAACAGATTCTCTATAGTCTAGGCTAGTGTAAACAATATAATGGATTTGACAGGGCGGGAAAATCTGAGAAGGGACCAATCACAGCTTGAGGTTTTTGGCGCCAAGTCAGTACATCGAACTAAGGATGGCTAAATATTTTTTGTAATCGAATATTTATAATCGACTTAAATCTAATTATTCGATATTCGATTATCAAAGTCATTTGGAATCTCAATTTGATTCGATTAATCGATTAAAATCGAATAAATTTCTCTTCTAACAATAATTTAATTTTTTAAATAAAAATTTAATGTGTGTTTTTTTTATTTATTTATATGTTTATTTCATTTTAATATACATTCGGTTTACATTCATCAAAATAATAAATAAACCTCAAGGCTTGGCCTTTGGCCGTGAGCCGGAGTTGGTTCTACATCATAATTCAGACTTTAGATCATTTTTCAGAATTCAGAAATTTCTTCAATCAACAATCACAACAATGTAACATCTCATCTCTTTCACACTTTTTTTTCATTATTTTTTCTTTCACGCATACCTGTGAACAAACATAACAAATTATCATTCATACTATTACTAATTACATGCAAATAAATAATAAATAATTAAGGTTAGATTCGGGTGGTGTAGGTAGCGGATTACGGAAGGATAAAGGTAAAGCGGTATGGAGTTGAAATAAAGGAATTGAATAAAGGAGCTCTTACCATTCCCATGGATGATTTAGACTTAAACAACGAAATCTCAATAATAAAAACAATAGCTATCAATAATGGATACAACACAAAAATAATAGACAGAATGATTAATAAAAAAACAGAAAAACTAGCAATAAATTTGATAACCAACTTAGAGCCAATAGAACAAAACCCAAAACCCTGGATTAGCTTACCATACATGGGGAAGCTCTCAGAACAAGTAGGCAAAATTTTACAAAGCAAAAACGAACTTAGAGTCAGTTATAAACCTTACACACAACTAGGCACAATTCTCGGCAGCGTCAAACAACCTATCGAAATTAAAGATAAATGTGGAGTGTATAAACTAATATGCGTGACCTGTAAAGGTGTATACATAGGACAATCCGGTAGAAAAGTAAGCACAAGAATTACAGAGCACTATAAATCTTGGCAAAAAATATCAAATGATAGACATCAAAAACATGTAAATGTATCTAGTTTTGCCAATCATGTTCTAGAATCCGATCATACATTTGATATTAATAATTATGAACTTCTACACTCGTGTCAAAAAAATAGGAAATTGGACCTCCTAGAAAATCTTGAAATTCAAAGAGCTATACAAGATAAAAATGTAGAATGTTTTAACGAAAAATCAAATCTTAATAACTCTGCTCTGGTAAAACCTATAAAAAATATATTTGTAAAATAATGTCTAGTAGTTGTAAGAAAATATTTTAGCTTTAGTACCTAATATAAGAATTCATTGTTTAGTTTTAAGAAGTTGAAAACCAAATGTTTACCTGGAATAACACCTTTATTGGGTTCCGACTTGGATCTCAACTCCATACCGCCTTACCTTTATCCTTCCGTAATCCGCTACCTACACCACCCGAATCTACCCCCCTCCCCTTTGCATTGTTAATTTACCATAAAAAAATGTTTGTAAAATAGTTAGCTTAGTACAGTATTTACTCTTACTAAGTTAACACGCATACTGATGATGACATTATAAGTCGAAACGCGTCTATTAATTATTAAAAATTGTGGTGACAATATTGTCGTGTTACATTTTATTAACCTCTCTTCTCTAGTCATAATTATTATATAAATTGACTCCAAAATACGATTTGAAAAGTATTATATTCTTTGTAATGGAATGAATGTATAATATAGTTCTGATTCTATTAGAAGGCTTTGGAAACAAAACTATTTAGGCATTTCATTTAATTACTAGGCCTACATGATAATTGGAAGCATAGCCACTAACACCTAGCATGAGCCCAGCACGGAGTGTGGGATGAAGAATTAAGTGCGAAATGCAATTAAAATTAATAGAGCGTATTCTTACAATTATATTCGTAGGTTTTTACACAGTATTAACATAGATAGATAGATTTAGAATTCTTGATTTAGATACGCATAATATGTTAGTGTCCCACCTAACTTTTATTTAGTACTTTTAATAAACACTGAAAGTAATAAATTCAAATCAAAAAGTTCAATATACTTCGAAAGAATACAGAAGGCTACTGGAATTGATTTAGTTCATTATCGAAATAGGTTGTGGGAGGGGGTGATAAATGGTTTCTTGGGTTCGGAGACCCCCTAATTCTAAATTATGTCGGAGCTTTTCTTTTTCCAGATCTTAAATGAATTAGGATTTATCTGTTTTAGGGCCATTTTCTCCTTTAATGGAGAAACAGAAGGGTTTTCTACAATATTTGTAGTGTAGACGCCCTTAGAGCTTTAAGGTACGAGTATAATGGAGAACTGATATAAGTGAACTTATAAAATTAAATTATATAAAAGCCTTATAAAATTAAATTATAGGTTGTTGGCTCGAAACAATAATTGAACAAGCGTAAGTCTGTTCATATCTAGCCTGTTTTGTATCTGTTTGTTTATATTTATTCCCATAAACAACTTAGTTTTTTCCGGTGAAATCCGCGTCACGAAGGGTTTAAAGTCCGACGTTTCGCTTCCACTACTGGAAGTATCTTCAGGGGTGTGGTCCATCGTGGTGTTGACTCGATGCGAATACAAGATATACAGACTGGAGAGAAAAACGGTGCTTTTATACTGGTTTCCTAGACCTTAGATTGTACCTATGGATTTCCCGGGAGTTCCTTTACTCGGAGTGATCCTTTGTCGGTATGATGCGCATAGACCGTAGATTGTACTTGGATTTCCCGGAAGTTACTTTCCTCGGAGTGGTCCTTTATTGGGATGATGCTCATAGACCGTAGATTGTACCTGGATTTCCCGGGAGTTACTTTACTCGGAGTGGTCCTTTATTGGGATGATGCTCATAGACCGTAGATTGTACCTGGATTTCCCGGGAGTTACTTTACTCGGAGTGGTCCTTTGTCGGGATGATGCGCATAGACCGCAGATTGTACCTGTATTTCCCGGGAGTTCCTTTACTCGGGGTGACCCTTCCTGCTAAGCATCATCCCTACAATCCATTCTGTTTGTATCCATTTTGTTATTTTATCTATTCTGTTTATATCCAATCTGTATGTATCCAATTTGATTGAATCCATTCTGTTATCTAATCTGTATATATTATTTATCCATTCTGTTTGTATCGAGTTTGATTTTATCCATTCTATTTATATCTAATCTGTTTGAATTCATTCTGTTTGTATCCATTCTGTATTATACATGAGCTATTAATGCTGCTTCGTTTATCAGAGCATTCTAACAATTCTGCAGAACGAATTTAAACTTGAAATTTAAAATTATTTCTTGACGCACACATCCGTTTAAGACAACCGGGAATATTTTTGCTCTCCTTTCTGTCTGTCTGTCTATCATTTAACATGTTTACAAACCTTCATATCTTAATATAATTACACTCCTGTCGAATAAGTTTTGAATTATGACAGGGCGGGAAAAATCGAAAATAATGAGGGAAAGAACATTCAACGAGAGCTCGAGATATGCCGGCTATTATAGATCGGGCCAAACAAGCAAACAAAAATATCCCTAGGGGAAGGGCGTCGCCCTAACAGACCTATTGGTTTTTTTCCCCCTCTATCTTCGTTGGCCAATCTGAATGTCAAAAATTCAAAACTTTTCGTCCAATTTTAATGAAATTTTGATGTTAGATCATAATTAGCCCAGGGTTGGTCCCTTATTAAATTCATTCTTCTAAGCGTAATAAATAGTTTTGTCCAATTTTGATTATATTTGTATGGCGAGGAATGTGACTACTAGAAATTTATCATCATTATAAATTATTAACAATTACCCTTTTCAATTTCAAGTGGCGTCACATTTTTTTTTATACTCATACTCAGAACCATTCATTTAATAGAATAACGCGGGGATGTCTCAAGTAACTGATCCTACAGACAGACAGATAAAAATAAAATAAACAAATTAAAGTTTGTCTAAATTAAAGTTAAAAATTAAAAGAGCTTAATTGGATAAATATTTTTTTGTACTAAATAAGTTGAGATTGATAACTACAGTTGACCTTTTGCACTGTTGTGTGTTAAATAACGAATTAAAAAATACCGCCATCTAAATTAATGAACCCTGACTTCATAGCAAGCATACCAACTGATAGATGGTAAAATATTTACTTGAAAAAATATTTATACTTCCTATCGCTGATTGCATTAAACGAGTAATTAATTTTCATCATTATAAAAATAAATTAAAAGAAAGGATGCTAGGAAAGATTAAAAAAAAATTAAATGAGGAAGAATCTTCATGTAAGCAAAGAAAAGATGGAAGTTTTTAATGCTTACATTTTATACCTACTCCCTCATTATTCAAAGTGCTACCTCGCATATAGGAAAGGAGAGTAAACAATTCGAAAATAAATTTCCCTAAAATAGCATTCAGTGAATCATGAAGTTTTAGCATTTTTTTTGTGTGTGTTGATNTTTTTTTTATACTCATACTCAGAACCATTCATTTAATAGAATAACGCGGGGATGTCTCAAGTAACTGATCCTACAGACAGACAGATAAAAATAAAATAAACAAATTAAAGTTTGTCTAAATTAAAGTTAAAAATTAAATATATATATATATAAATCTTAAACTAAATATATTACTGATAAAAAATAAATATTTATTTAAATATATTGTATTTCTTTTTTTTATTAACAAAAGTCAAGATATTTAAATGAAAATTAAACAAAGATAAGGTTTATTATGTAAACAAATTCATTTCCTCTATTTGTTCGCCTTATCATTGTTTACATTTACATCTAATGTAATTAATGTTTAGTTTTTCAATTCTTGTTTAATTGAAGTATAGTAAAAAAATTAAACAATTTTTGTATTGAACATTTTAAAAGATTACGACTTTTAGAACATTAAAATTGTCAAAACTGTTTGTGCAAATTATAAAAAAATAATCTTTTATTAGTGTGGCATATTCTTCGCGTCCTATCGCGTACTTTTAATGTAATCATGCTCATCTATGTGCCCCAATAATTGGCTGAAAATTGATGAATTAAATAAGCAAGCCAATAAATAATAAATAATTGGTTGTAAAAGTTAAGCGTTCTTAAACTACTCAAGGCATCTATGTACTAAGTACCCCATTAATTGGCTGACTACTATTTTCAGGCACTTTTGCTGCACATTTCGACGTCTTATTGGCTCATTATCATGCTAAATTCATGATGGCATAAATCATTAGCATGTATTTCATAAATAACTAATGTCTGTTAAAATAGTTTATTTGCAATAAAACAATAATTGCTAACGAGCTTACCGAAGGTAACGAAAGCTATGCGATCTTTCCGAAGATCAAAAATTGTTTTTGTCCAATTTCAAAAAATGTTAAGCCAAAAATCCGTTTCAGACATCAGGGAACGANTATTTTATTTAAAACAAAAAAAGTTAGATACAATATTAACAATTCTCTAATCAATAAGTTTATTCACGTTAAAATTAAATTATAGATAGTAATTATTTGAATTTCAATGTTAAAATTAAATGGGAGAATCAGCTGAAGGCTGTTTATTAAATGGTATTGACAACTGATGTATTTAAATAATAGATTAGTTAATCTACATTTAGAAATTATTATTTCACTTTTAACTTGTTTGTTTCTTTTACTGGTGCATCACTAGGACAACCATAGTGGATGTTATATGATATGTGCGAAGATGAAATTACATATTTAGACATGAAACAAAAGTTAGTAAATGAAATGTGTAGTAGCACCAAGCTTATTTACGTGTTCTTTATCTAGGGCAACACTGGAGGGAATCATGAGAGTTCATGATTCCCTTGTTTACTCATTACTCCCTGTTCCACCCGCCCGGGTGCAATGAGCTCTCCCCGCTGGAGGTAAAATTAATTTGAAACTCGGATACAAATAGCTCTCATTATGAGCACCTCTCCTGATAGTAATTCCTAAAATGCGTTCGAAACGTCGGGATTCAGAAAATCTCTGACGTGGTCTCCTCCGAAAGTTAGGAAATAGTTTTTAATGCTTGAATTACTACTATTAATTATTTTATTAATTAAATCATTTAATCTAGCCTGCAATTTAAACCGAGCTATTAGCCAGACATTTGGATTTTACTGCATGAGTCTTAATGGTTTTTAGTTTCTCTCGAGTAATATAATTATACATTGGCTCTAAGGCGACGCTAATTTGCCTATTTACCCTTTCCCGTAAATTAATTCACAGGGTAGTAAATTGTAGGTTTAAATGTGTTACGGTTATAAGGAAGGCCCCCTTCTCTGTCGGATATTGGAGTGTGTTCAATGTGGCATTTATCCAATTTTATGCCTCTTCAGGTTCCACAGCGCCCCTCAGTGCCGGTCACCATCTTGTTTTCGACACTTCGTACTCACTATGGTCTTTTGTGACGGATTTTGTTATTTATGTGTTTGCTTTCTTGTTTTATGTGTTTTGATTTACCTTAGACATATTCTTACGTTCAATGAAAAAAAGAAAGAAATTTGAAATAAAACAACGACGAACTTGATTATTAAATGTATATAAAGTATATATATATATTATACATGTATATAATATATATATATATATATATATACATACACCTCTGTTTTTGTTTAGAATATAAATGACTGACTAAATAACTATTAAGACAAAGGGATGTTTAGTCTAATGTACTCTGGGACATAGGAATATCACACAACAGTTTTTATAAGGAGAGTAACAGTCTAAAGAAGATCATTACGGACACCTTCTTTAGATTGTTTTCCCGCCTCTGTTTTCTTTATAAGGGGAGTAACAATCTAAAGAAGTGCCATCCATTACTTCGTCATTGAACCGAGTTTTTTTTTTTTTTTAGAAAGAGTTTGTTTCCTTTATATTTGTAAAATAATTGAACTTGAATATAAAAAATAGGTAAAAGTGCTTTCTTGTACAAGGAAATTCAGAAAGAAGTTGGGTCAGGTACATTAATTTACCTGTAGGGGTACTTGATTGGTACTTAATGTATAGGAAATAAAAAGATGAAAGTTAGGTCAGGTACATCAAGTTCTTCTAGGGAGGTACTTGATTCAAACTTGTAGTGAAAGTACTTAAGTTACCTGATAGATCTTCTCTTTAACCTTCAGCTAAGTACAAAGCATTATACTTCGCAATCGAGTACTTGAGTGTATTAACTTGATGAATAAGAACCTCGAATAAATTGATTTTTTACTTGCTAAAAGAAGTTAGAGTACCAGCGTGGCCGTGTGGATAAAATTCCTTACCACGTCTGTTCGGCCATCAATGAATCCAGTCACGAGGTCGTGGGTTCGAACCCTTGCAGTAATACTTTGATTTATATGGCTCACTAATGATCACATCATACTCGCTTCGGCGGTACAATGTACAAAGGTATGATGTGTGAAGTAGTTGCAACTCTCTACCAGGGGGCTGATAAAATTGTCCTNCTTTGATTTATATGGCTCACTAATGATCACATCATACTCGCTTCGGCGGTACAATGTACAAAGGTATGATGTGTGAAGTAGTTGCAACTCTCTACCAGGGGGCTGATAAAATTGTCCTAAAAGATGTTCGAACAAGTGGTTCGTTCTATCCGTCTAGTAGTACCTTACTATTACTGCTACTAAAAAATCGGTCCGAGATAACTCAGAAAAACTTTGTCTTATATATGAGTTCATATATAAGACAAATATATATTTATAAGTAAATATATATATATTTCTCGGTCTAGTTCTANACATGTTTAGAAAAATCATACCCCATGGTAAAATCGAGAAATTAATTTTAGCTCCAAATTTTGGGGCGCTACCCCCCAAAAACCCTGAAAATATCATTGAAGCAAAAAACGATGATTTTGATTAAAAAATTCTAAAATGGAGTCCATTTAAATATGAACCTAACATTATAATATGCAGTTTTCCCAGGTGAAATCTAGTTCCTGAGAAAATAGCTTTAAACGCAGACTGAAAGAGGCTGGGTTCGATTCCCCGCCCAGGAGAAGTTATTTTTATGATAAATTTTGATAATATATTAAATAATAATTAAATGCACCTTTACGACAACTAATAAATGGAATATTTCTAGACTAAAGTGAACTCGTATATGAGAATGTTTGTTTGAGTTGTTTCGGACTGATTTTTTTTCTCCTTTATATGTATAATGTTTCAATGCCAAACAGCGACAAATTATATGTTGTGGTGAGCTGAAATGCTGAAGCATATTGTACTATAATATAATAATATATCATAAAACATAATTATGAATAAATTTATGTATGTATATGCGACTTATTTTAAGCGCACTATTTATTATTTTCTTTATATTTGTGTAGTTAGTTCTCTACTATTTATAATAATTGCAGAACCTTACACTAACAATGTAATTTGATTAAGCTATGAGAACTCGAATCAGGTATATGTGGTTAAAGACTTATAGATATAAAGCAATTCTGTTTCTCCCACGCGGTCAAAACTCCATTGTAATAAGTAATAACAATGAAAACCTTGTAGAGAAAACCAAATATTTCTTCTACCAATTATTTATTTCCTTATCTGATTCAACAAAAGTACAGCAGGGCAATTTTAAGATTTTAAATGTCAGGCATCAGAAGAAGGATAGATTCTGAGTTAGCCAGACATTCTTGGATAGAGCATTACATGAGTTAATGTACAGAAAAAACTTGTAAATATGTATGTAAACATTTATATTATATGTATATATGTGTGCGTAAGATGTCGTGTAAGGATCTAGTGTGCTGAGGATTTATAGCAATAATAACTATATAAGTTACCAAGATTTCCAGCAGAAAATACAAGATATGGTAACTAGAGTTCCAGCACAAACATCTTGATAAGTTACCAAGACTTCCAGCAGAAACCAATAGATAAATTACTAAGATTTCCAGCAGAAACAACTAGATAAGTTACCAAGATTTCCAGCAGAAACAACTAGATAAATTAGCAAGATTTACAGCAGAAACAACAAGATAAGTTAGCAAGATTTTCAGCAGAAACAACAAGATAAGTTAGCAAGATTTCCAGCAAAAACAACTAGATAAGTTAGTAAGATTTCCAGCAGAAACAACTAAATAAATCAATAGGATTTCCAGCAGAAAAACTAGATAAGTTAACAAGATTTCCAGCAGAAACAACTTGATAACTTACAAGTTTTCCAGCAGAAACAACTAGATAAGTTACAAGATTTCCTGGAGAAACAACTAGATAAGTTAACATGATTTCCAGCAGAAACAACTTGATAAGAGATATCCAGCAAAAACAACTAGATAAGTTACAAGATTTCCTGGAGAAACAACTAGATAAGTTAACATGATTTCCAGCAGAAACAACTTGATAAGTTACAAGATTTCAGCAGAAACAACTAGATAAATTACTAAGATATCCAGCAAAAACAACTAGATAAGTTACAAGATTTCCAGGAGAAACAACTAGATAAGTTAGCAAGATTTCCAGCAGAAACAACTAGATAAATCAACTAGATTTCCAGCAGAAACAACTAGATATGTTAGCAAGATTTCCAGCAGAAACCACTAGATAAATCAACTAGATTTCCAGCAGAAACAANCGATCAGCCTTTTACGACATTATAACTAAACGCCAAATAATACGTTGTTTTTTTTTTTTTACTTTAAAAAAAAAAAGAATCAAAACGATTCCATTTTAGGGTTTGAAGGCAAGATGGAACCATATAATTCCCTGAATTTATCATTAACGCACCTATATCTTTCAAAGCACACAAAACAATCTTTACTCCCTCATATAAAGAGAAAGTATTGTGATGGCGTGAAAATTCGATTTTGAGGATTTTGATGGATTTACACGTTTTGAGGTCCCCTGACTCCAAAAAGGGGTTTGTAAAAAATGCCTGTTTGTGCAGACGCATGGAGCCTAAACTACTGCGGGTCGATTTTGACGAAATTTGGCATACATGTTTAGAAAAATCATACCCCATGGTAAAATCGAGAAATTAATTTTAGCTCCAAATTTTGGGGCGCTACCCCCCAAAAACCCTGAAAATATCATTGAAGCAAAAAACGATGATTTTGATTAAAAAATTCTAAAATGGAGTCCATTTAAATATGAACCTAACATTATAATATGCAGTTTTCCCAGGTGAAATCTAGTTCTTAGTAACACTCTAAAGGAATATCACACTTCTGTTTTTATAAGCGGAGTAACAGTCTAAAGAACATTCCGTACACCTTCTTTAGATTGATACTCCCCCTCTGATTTCTTTATTGGGGATAGTAACTGTCTAAAGAAGTGTCTTTTATATGTTTAGAGTAACTTGTGTCTGTTTTCGAAGTTAGATTTCTGCTAGTCAGTTAAATATAAGAAAAGTTTTTCCTTCTAATAGAAGAAAAAGTTGGATCTACGAGAAAACCTGACATTTCACAGGTTCTTATACAGATCTGAGTTTTTTTTGGATCGAGGAAACTGTCTACTAGTCAACTCCATCATGTTCAGTTTGGCCTGCAGGTCTATCCTAGTCTTTTTGTTCTCATATCGCGACCTGATTCTCATGGTTCCGATAAACCCAGACCCGTGGTTCATCTCACTTCTTCAGAAGCACAATTCTTCACATCAGTACAAGGATAATTCAGGACACCTTGATTACCTCTGGGAATCCATCTCGACTCCCACTCCGATCAGCCTTTTACGACATTATAACTAAACGCCAAATAATACGTTGTTTTTTTTTTTTTACTTTAAAAAAAAAAAGAATCAAAACGATTCCATTTTAGGGTTTGAAGGCAAGATGGAACCATATAATTCCCTGAATTTATCATTAACGCACCTATATCTTTCAAAGCACACAAAACAATCTTTACTCCCTCATATAAAGAGAAAGTATTGTGATGGCGTGAAAATTCGATTTTGAGGATTTTGATGGATTTACACGTTTTGAGGTCCCCTGACTCCAAAAAGGGGTTTGTAAAAAATGCCTGTTTGTGCAGACGCATGGAGCCTAAACTACTGCGGGTCGATTTTGACGAAATTTGGCATACATGTTTAGAAAAATCATACCCCATGGTAAAATCGAGAAATTAATTTTAGCTCCAAATTTTGGGGCTCTACCCCCCAAAAACCCTGAAAATATCATTGAAGCAAAAAACGATGATTTTGATTAAAAAATTCTAAAATGGAGTCCATTTAAATATGAACCTAACATTATAATATGCAGTTTTCCCAGG
>KZ651638.1:95913-111858 GCA_001010745.2 Gerris buenoi
TTTGCGAACCTACAAGTCCATGTGTTTGTAACATAAAATTAAATACAAGTGGGACTCTATACTTATAATATCATTATACAAGTAATTGTATAATATACAAGTGATCTTTCAATGAAAACTTTGATTTTTTTCTTTTTTGTTACTGAATAATTTTTAAGATCAAAATTGAGCTCAGTTTTAAAAAGTATACTAAACCACCTTGATTAATTTGTGGAAGAAACTAGAAACAATTAGCATAAAACTTGCGTTGAATACCTTTTTGAATCTAACAAGATTGTATGTAGTACTTTCTGATCCATAGAATAACTTTTTATTTAAATAGTTGAGGCAACTAATACGCAGACATGAATTTAGTATTTTTTTTATCACAATATGGATTTAAAATAAACGTTTTGTCTAGGTGAAATGCAGTACTTCTTTAGATTATTACTCCCCTCTTTAATCTGTGTTTTTTTTAAGAATATAAATGACTTTGACTAAATAACTATTAAGGCAAAGGGATGTTTGTCCAATGTACTTTGGTACAAAGGGATATCGCACTTCTGTTTTCAACACAGTCTAAATTATTAACAGTCTAAAGAAGAACATTCCGTACACCTTCTTTAGATTGTTACTCCTCTCTGGTTTTTTTATAAGGGGAGTAACAGTCTAAAGAAGATCATTCTGTACACCTTGTTTTGATTGTTACTCCTCCGCCTAAAATTTTAACTTATAGTATTTGATAAAGAACAACCTACAACTTTGGGCATGGTTTTTTTTCAAGTTGGTTTTTTTACTCAACAGAAAGAATCAACTTGTAATAATTAAAAGATAAAAAGAACTTTTTATATAATACGTTTTTAAATTTTGAGTAATAAATTTGAAACCTGTCAAAATGAAGATCGTAAATATGGGACATGTCAAAATGAATAAAAAAAACTTGCGGACTTCTTCCGAACTAACTTTCCATATAGCACAATTTGCTGAAAACGAATTAAATTTTTCTGAAAGATGGCTAAAAATATTAAAATAATGCATTGTCATCGTGTTCTGAGCTATTCTAAAAGTTTCAAATGTCTAGCTACTCGGGAAGTTAATTAAAAATCGATTTCAAGAACAAACAAACTAGAAAGCAAGCTAATAAAAACGTAGTAAAANATATATGAGGGATCATTTTGGTTCCGTGTCTGTATGTCAGTCTGTCGCTTAATTTTTGCGAACCTACAAACCTTAAAAACCACATGTCCGATTTTAATGAAATTTCTATAGTAGGTCATAAGTAGCTCATTGTTGATTTCATAAAAGTTTCAACCTTCGGCATTCATTTGCTTCTGCGTACAAACATACGTTTATTTACACCTATATCTTCAAAAGTACTTATCTGATTTGCATGAAACTTTTTATAGTTAATCAAAAGTAACTTGCAGATAGCCCCAGATTAATATGAACAGTATGCGCTCTTTAACTTTTTGCTAAATTGGTACTTTAATTCAGGTAAAAAATCAAAACAATTAAGACAGATTAAAAAAACCGGGGGACAATTAAATACATTTTAAAATATTAGATGATAAAAGCGTAAAATCATTGACATATATGAAATATGGATGCGAGGAAGCTATGTGCCACACTAATTGATTGACTATTTTTTATTTTTTACCCAAAATAACTGGTATAAAGGATGAGTACATATGGTAAGAATCCATATGGGTTGTTTCCTAAACACCCTCATCTATCTAGACGTTTTACAGGTTCCTTTTTTTGTTTTAAAGTCTTTTCTTAAAGTTCTTTCTAAAATAGATAAAATCACTTCCGCTGTAGCGTCAAAAACCTGACAGCTGTTTTCAGGGGGAAAAAAATCAAAGTGAGAAACAGCTGCTTCATTTGATCTAACCATTTGCTCACTTAGGTCATATTCTTAAAATAGCAAGAATACGATCAAGAAGTGGATTGTTTTGACATTAGAGGAATTACTATCATTTGCCAACCTTTTTAGAAAAAGAAATAAATTGAACTATTCTGACAGGATTTTAAGAAAATAATATTACGTTGGGATATCGTGCATTCATTTACTTGGTTACCCACCTTCAATTAAAATTGCTTTAATGTGTAAATATTCCTTTGTCGCTTAGTATTGTAAATGGTTTAAGCCATATTTTGTTCATCTCATTTTTACAAATAAAAGTGTGATATTCCTTTTATTCCAAATTTCTTTGTGCTAGATATCACACTCTATTAATAGTTATTTAGGTACTTCTTTAGATTGTTACTCCCTGACTACTTGTGTGAATGGTTCAGCAAATGTTTCAGCATGCTAAAGCTAAAAACTTAACAAATAANCAGTTTTGAAAACTCATAGAAACGTAGTAATTGTTTCATTTCTTACTCTAATTATGTAGTGCAGTAATAATGGAAGCTTCTTTCGCTGAAGAGAATTTAAAATTGTAATTTGATGATAGGAAATGATGCATTATTAATGAAGGTACGTTTGATGCTTGACAAAGTGCACTCAATATGGACCTACATCAGCAGTTCTCTGCTCTTGCGCTGCACTCTTTTAGAGAGGCACTCTAAAGTGAAACCAGAGTACTTCATGTTCTCCACTTAAGTACACTTGAACTTGCGGTGAATCTGCTGTCTCGTGCCTTATCATCTTTTTACTGATAAGAAACTACACTACTCCCGCATTCACTTAATTAATGAGAACCGATCAAGTGGAATTACTTTGTATTCATGTTTCTAGCTATAGTAGTTTATGAATTGAAACAAGCCAACGGACAGACAGACAGAGTTGTACAGAAACCTAAAGCTAAAACTATAATATATAAAGTTAACATAATTTGATATTTGGATCGCACATAATGTTCTTGATAAAGAAAATTATAATCTACAAATCTACATGATTTGATAAAGGTAAGGTTGATAAAGTGAATAGCAGAGAATTGATAAGGTTTGTACAACTATTGGAAGTTATCACTAATATTGAGTTATTTAAATGAATTTTTTATTAGGTAATAACGTTTGTTGGTGATATAAGTTTAAGTTAGTTGTATTTACAAAGGTTTTTTAGGTAATAGTTAGAGATGACTTAATGGTTAAAGAAGTTTTAAGATGATCAATGAAGGTCTAAAAGGTTAAAAAAGGTCTAAAAGATGGCTTATATAAAGGTCTAATGAGGTTAGAGTTTAGCTATGTCCATCCCGGGGTTAAATAAGGTTTTAACATCTTCTAAAATATTTGAAATTTATCGGAATTTTAAGGACTGTAAAGGAACAATGCTTAATTATTTAGAATATATCATAGAATAATCATCTAGCTTCTTGTTGTGGAAGCGAAACAAAGCTACTTTATAAAGAATTTTCTTAAACTAATGAGTTTTATTAGATGCTTAAAGGGGCATGTTAACTAGCTCTTTTTGCAATACAATGAGACTGGTAATAATGGCCAGGCGAGGGCTACATTGCTTATAGTCCAGAAATATTGCAGGCAATATTATGTCTGTATTGTATAATGCCGGTAAAACATTGCCGAAAATGTTGCTGGGATGTATTACCTAAAGGTCTGGCCTAGGCCGTTAGGCATCTATTGGGGAAGATGTATTGCCAGACCATTATTACCATAAAATGTTGCTTGTTTACAAGACCCTGGTGCAAGCGATACATCGCTAATAATGCATACTCTCGAACGAATTAGTTGTTCATCTCTGATGATGCTGCCACTGGTAGAAGATTTTTCACCGGAAAATCAAAGTTATCTTGATGATTCGAACCACGGAAGTCTATATACATGTGGCATTGTTTTCTTTCTTAATGCTTTCATTGCTTTCAAAAGACAATAAGGCAGATGTGTTTTTCAAAATGATATTTAGACTTTTTATTTTTCTTTCTTTTTTTACTTTTTTACTTTTTAATTTTTTACTTTTTCTTTTTTTTTTCTTTTGTTTTTATAACACCTGGTGACCACGTGTTGTTTTTCTTTTCATTATCCACGTGGACNAAAGGTCAGCTTCAAGCTCCGTCTATTTTTTCATTGTGATTTATTTCAGGGCCCTTGCTATTTCGTGCACTTTATTATCATTATCTCAATTTTTAACGATAAATCTATAAAATATAATCTTTATATTATGAATATTTATTCATAATGAATATACTGAAGGTTTCTTTAGTCGCTAAAAAATATTTTAACTGAATCAATATACTATAGTAGAAAATAATTCAGATTAATCCAATGTATATTTTATTTGAAATTATTTTTACCGTGAGTATGTTAAAACATATACGTTTGTTGTCTAACAATTGTTTGTACATTAGTTGTCTTCATTAGTTTGTTGTTTTAAACTACGTTTTTGTTTGTACATTATTTTACACATTTGTACATTAGATGTATTTAGTGGTTTGTAAGTTTGTTGTTTGTTGTCTGAAATTGTTTGTACCTACATTAGTTGTCTTTAGTAGTTTGTAAGTTTGTTTTCTACTATACTGTTCGTTCATTAGTTGTCTTCAGTAGTTAGTTGTCTTCAGTAGTTAGTTGTCTTAAATGTTTGTGAATTAGTTGTCTTGAATTGTTTGTACATTAGTTGTATATAGTGGTTTGTAAGTTTTTTTGTCTACAATTGTTTCCACATTAGTTATCTTCGGTAGTTTGTTGTCTTAAACTATGTTTTTGTTTTACATTAGTTATGTATTCAATGGTTTTTAAGTTTGTTTTTTGTCTTAAATTGTTTGTACATTAGTTGTCTTTAGTGGTTTGTTGTCTTAAATTGTTTTTACATTAGTTGTATTTAGTTGTTAGTAAATTTGTTGTTTTCAATAGTTTGTATGTATTTTTCTACAATTCTTTGTACATTTGTTGTCTTAAATATTTCCAAATTGGTTGTCTTTAGTACTTTTTTGTCTTAAATTGTTTGTACATAAGTTGTATTTAGTTGTTAGTAAATTTGTTGTTTTCAATAGTTTGTATGTATTTTTCTACAATTCTTTGTACATTTGTTGTCTTAAATATTTCCAAATTGGTTGTCTTTAGTACTTTTTTGTCTTAAATTGTTTGTACATAAGTTGTATTTAGTTGTTAGTAAATTTGTTGTTTTCAATAGTTTGTATGTATTTTTCTACAATTCTTTGTACATTTGTTGTCTTAAATATTTCCAAATTGGTTGTCTTTAGTACTTTTTTGTCTTAAATTGTTTGTACATAAGTTGTATTTAGTTGTTAGTAAATTTGTTGTTTTCAATAGTTTGTATGTATTTTTCTACAATTCTTTGTACATTTGTTGTCTTAAATATTTCCAAATTGGTTGTCTTTAGTACTTTTTTGTCTTAAATTGTTTGTACATAAGTTGTATTTAGTTGTTAGTAAATTTGTTGTTTTCAATAGTTTGTATGTATTTTTCTACAATTCTTTGTACATTTGTTGTCTTAAATATTTCCAAATTGGTTGTCTTTAGTACTTTTTTGTCTTAAATTGTTTGTACATAAGTTGTATTTAGTTGTTAGTAAATTTGTTGTTTTCAATAGTTTGTATGTATTTTTCTACAATTCTTTGTACATTTGTTGTCTTAAATATTTCCAAATTGGTTGTCTTTAGTACTTTTTTGTCTTAAATTGTTTGTACATAAGTTGTATTTAGTTGTTAGTAAATTTGTTGTTTTCAATAGTTTGTATGTATTTTTCTACAATTCTTTGTACATTTGTTGTCTTAAATATTTCCAAATTGGTTGTCTTTAGTACTTTTTTGTCTTAAATTGTTTGTACATAAGTTGTATTTAGTTGTTAGTAAATTTGTTGTTTTCAATAGTTTGTATGTATTTTTCTACAATTCTTTGTACATTTGTTGTCTTAAATATTTCCAAATTGGTTGTCTTTAGTACTTTTTTGTCTTAAATTGTTTGTACATAAGTTGTATTTAGTTGTTAGTAAATTTGTTGTTTTCAATAGTTTGTATGTATTTTTCTACAATTCTTTGTACATTTGTTGTCTTAAATATTTCCAAATTGGTTGTCTTTAGTACTTTTTTGTCTTAAATTGTTTGTACATAAGTTGTATTTAGTTGTTAGTAAATTTGTTGTTTTCAATAGTTTGTATGTATTTTTCTACAATTCTTTGTACATTTGTTGTCTTAAATATTTCCAAATTGGTTGTCTTTAGTACTTTTTTGTCTTAAATTGTTTGTACATAAGTTGTATTTAGTTGTTAGTAAATTTGTTGTTTTCAATAGTTTGTATGTATTTTTCTACAATTCTTTGTACATTTGTTGTCTTAAATATTTCCAAATTGGTTGTCTTTAGTACTTTTTTGTCTTAAATTGTTTGTACATAAGTTGTATTTAGTTGTTAGTAAATTTGTTGTTTTCAATAGTTTGTATGTATTTTTCTACAATTCTTTGTACATTTGTTGTCTTAAATATTTCCAAATTGGTTGTCTNTAAAATAGATAAAATCACTTCCGCTGTAGCGTCAAAAACCTGACAGCTGTTTTCAGGGGGAAAAAAATCAAAGTGAGAAACAGCTGCTTCATTTGATCTAACCATTTGCTCACTTCGTCATATTCTTAAAATAGCAAGAATACGATCAAGAAGTGGATTGTTTTGACATTAGAGGAATTACTATCATTTGCCAACCTTTTTAGAAAAAGAAATAAATTGAACTATTCTGACAGGATTTTAAGAAAATAATATTACGTTGGGATATCGTGCATTCATTTACTTGGTTACCCACCTTCAATTAAAATTGCTTTAATGTGTAAATATTCCTTTGTCGCTTAGTATTGTAAATGGTTTAAGCCATATTTTGTTCATCTCATTTTTACAAATAAAAGTGTGATATTCCTTTTATTCCAAATTTCTTTGTGCTAGATATCACACTCTTTTAATAGTTATTTAGGTACTTCTTTAGATTGTTACTCCCTGACTACATGTGTGAATGGTTCAGCAAATGTTTCAGCATACTAAAGCTAAAAACTTAACAAATAAAACAATTGATAGTTAAAATTATTTAATAAACAAGTAAGGCGCGCTTCACGTATAAGTACGTGAGACGATAATCGCCGGTTTCTGTACGATTAAGTTTAAATATTAAGTGTAATAGTTGCATATTCTTTTTCTACACTTCAAGACCTTTAAATTGATGTATAACATGCCATGGTAACTAAAAACATTTTTTTAATCACCCGCCATATTGGCCAGGCAGCCATCTTGGAAATATCAAGTGTATAAACTCCAAAATTTGTCCAGTTGTCTAAAATTCCGAGATGTACCTGTGTGCCAAATTTCATGTTTCTAGCTATAGTAGTTTATGAATTGAAACAATCCAACGGACAGACAGACAGAGTTGGACAGAAACCTAAAGCTAAAACTATAATATATAAAGTTAACATAATTTGATATTTGGATCGCACATAATGTTCTTGATAAAGAAAATTATAATCTACAAATCTACATGATTTGATAAAGGTAAGGTTGATAAAGTGAATAGCAGAGAATTGATAAGGTTTGTACAACTATTGGAAGTTATCACTAATATTGAGTTATTTAAATGAATTTTTTATTAGGTAATAACGTTTGTTGGTGATATAAGTTTAAGTTAGTTGTATTTACAAAGGTTTTTTAGGTAATAGTTAGAGATGACTTAATGGTTAAAGAAGTTTTAAGATGATCAATGAAGGTCTAAAAGGTTAAAAAAAGGTCTAAAAGATGGCTTATATAAAGGTCTAATGAGGTTAGAGTTTAGCTATGTCCATCCCGGGGTTAAATAAGGTTTTAACATCTTCTAAAATATTTGAAATTTATCGGAATTTTAAGGACTGTAAAGGAACAATGCTTAATTATTTAGAATATATCATAGAATAATCATCTAGCTTCTTGTTGTGGAAGCGAAACAAAGCTACTTTATAAAGAATTTTCTTAAACGAATGAGTTTTATTAGATGCTTAAAGGGGCATGTTAACTAGCTCTTTTTGCAATACAATGAGACTGGTAATAATGGCCAGGCGAGGGCTACATTGCTTATAGTCCAGAAATATTGCAGGCAATATTATGTCTGTATTGTATAATGCCGGTAAAACATTGCCGAAAATGTTGCTGGGATGTATTACCTAAAGGTCTGGCCTAGGCCGTTAGGCATCTATTGGGGAAGATGTATTGCCAGACCATTATTACCATAAAATGTTGCTTGTTTACAAGACCCTGGTGCAAGCGATACATCGCTAATAATGCATACTCTCGAACGAATTAGTTGTTCATCTCTGATGATGCTGCCACTGGTAGAAGATTTTTCACCGGAAAATCAAAGTTATCTTGATGATTCGAACCACGGAAGTCTATATACATGTGGCATTGTTTTCTTTCTTAATGCTTTCATTGCTTTCAAAAGACAATAAGGCAGATGTGTTTTTCAAAATGATATTTAGACTTTTTATTTTTCTTTCTTTTTTTACTTTTTTACTTTTTAATTTTTTACTTTTTCTTTTTTTTTCTTTTGTTTTTATAACACCTGGTGACCACGTGTTGTTTTTCTTTTCATTATCCACGTGGACCTGAGAGAAATCATGCTTCTTAGTAAAATACATCTTAAAAGGAACAAAGAGTATTTCCCAAACAAAGAAATAGGAAGGGGCAATTCTAAACTTGATGAATGGAATGGTTAAGTTCAAAAAAAAGCTTTTCAGCTAATCTGTGAAAGAATTAATTCTTTCATACTATTGTTCTTTCGAATAAAAGGAATTAGCCTTCATTTCCTTTAATTATTAATTAAACAACAAATTAATGATGCACTTTTATGAACTATAGTTTAACTAAATGATGCTCGGAGCCCGATAACCGATCGGGAGAACTGATAACCGATGCTCGGAGAAATGAGACATTTTTATCTGACTAATAAAGATAGTTATTTTACATAGTTAGTTACGTCAGTATTATACATTTTAAAACAGTTCCTTTTTCATAAAATAGACCCAATTATTTGGGATAGAGTTGGTAAAGGGTTCTCTGTAAGGTGTAACCCATAATTGGATAAGAATTGTTTATGGGTACCTTGTGCATAAGGTAGAACCTAATATTTGATAAGAGTTGGTAAAGGGTTTTCTGTTCACAAGATGGACTTAATCATTTGATAAGAGTTGTTAAAGAGTTCTCTGGGCATTTGGTAGAATCCATCATTTGATAAGAGTTGTTAAAGAGTTCTCTGGGCATTTGGTAGAATCCATCATTTGATAAGAGTTGTTAAAGAGTTCTCTGGGCATTTGGTAGAATCCATCATTTGATAAGAGTTGTTAAAGAGTTCTCTGGGCATTTGGTAGAATCCATCATTTGATAAGAGTTGTTAAAGAGTTCTCTTGGCATTTGGTAGAATCCATGATTTGATAAGAGTTGGTAAAGGGTTCTCTGTGCATAAGTTAGAACCCATAATTTGATAAGAGTTGGTAAAGGGCTCTCTGTGCGTAAGATAGAACTCAATTTTGTTGAGTACCCAAACAACACATTGATGGTGTTTGAACAATTAAATGAAGGGGTTTCCGTGAATTAATCCGGAACTATTGTGTGACATGGGAAAGCGAAAGATTGTTTTAAAGTCTAAAGAGCTATTGATTCATCTTCAGGTGCTTACGCGATTTCAGTTTTGAGTTCAAGGACACTACAGCAAATGTTTTGGTTTTGTATTGAAACTGTTTTGAAATAATAGCATGGAAAACGGGTATTGAATTGAAAACATAATTGGGACACGCGCAGTAGATAATATGCTAAGCATTAGATATAATAACCTGACTTAACTATAACTAGTCTGGGAGTTTATAGTTTTCAAAATTGTTGTGAAAACTGTCTTGAGAACTCCTCATGGAAACATTTTCGGTTGGAAGCCAAAGCAGTTTTGAAAACTCATAGAAACGTAGTAATTGTTTCATTTCTTACTCTAATTATGTAGTGCAGTAATAATGGAAGTTTCTTTCGCTGAAGAGAATTTAAAATTGTAATTTGGTGATAGGAAATGATGCATTATTAATGAAGGTACGTTTGATGCTTGACAAAGTGCACTCAATATGGACCTACATCAGCAGTTCTCTGCTCTTGCGCTGCACTCTTTTAGAGAGGCACTCTAAAGTGAAACCAGAGTACTTCATGTTCTCCACTTAAGTACACTTGAACTTGCGGTGAATCTGCTGTCTCGTGCCTTATCATCTTTTTACTGATAAGAAACTACACTACTCCCGCATTCACTTAATTAATGAGAACCGATCAAGTGGAATTACTTTGTATGGATTTTTTTTTAGACATTTCTCATATACATACTGTATATAACTTTGATATGTAGAGTATTAATAGTGCAAAAACTATTTTTTTCAAAACACTTTCAATACAAAACCAAAAATTTTGTGACATTGATCTCAAAACGTTTTGAAATCACAGTTTCCATGGGTTTTGAAAACCAAACCCGTGGAAACTTAGTAATTGATTTCATTTTCGTTTTCGTACTGAAGTTATATTTATTGGGATTTATTATCGCACTTGGTGTGTGAAAGAATTTTGGACTATTATATTCAGTTTTGTTTTCTTTTTGTGTTATTCTAATACCCATTAAGCATTATTCTAATATAGAGAGTAACGCCGATATTGTATTTATGTTATGACTGAAATAACTATTATTGTACTTATCGTTTTTAAGGGTGTTTAATCCCTTGTTACACCCAGTTAAGAAATTATCTAAGTACATTCCTCGACTTACGTACGATTGTACGATATACTTCGCGGTCCCACCTATTACGTGAGTTCGAGGTATTACTGTACTACATATATGAAATGATAAAAAGAGAAGAGACACTCATGAGGAGACAAAAAAGTGTGAAGGATTGTTATCTTGTTGTGGTACTTCTTTAGATTGTTACTCCCCTATGTTTTTTTTGGAATATAAATGACTTTGCGACTTAATAACTATTAAGACAAAGGGATGATTAGTCCAATGAACTTTGGGACAATGGAATATCACACTTCTGTTTTTTTAAGGGAGTAACAGTCTAAAAAAAACCATTCCGTACACCTTCTTCCAATTCATACTCTCCTAAGTTTTTTTTTAAAACGGGAGTAACAATCTGAAGAAGTGCCTTTGTTGTTTATTGTTTCTAATTTATCTTGAACATAGATTCTAATTTTTTAAATGTCTGTCTCGTATTTTGACAAGTCCCTTAATTTAAATAAACAAGCCTCATCTTTTTGTGTAGTTTTATAATAATTATTATATTATTCTAATTTTTCTCTTTGTGTTTGCAGGTATGTTGGTGTTATTAGTTATTCATTATCAGCAACTGTAAGTTATTATTATTACATCATTTATAAATTTTAATAATCATTATCGTAATATCTACTTAAGCTCCCTTGGTAATATTTTGAATTCTTTTTTACATTCGTTATTTGAGTAGTTTTTTCAACGGATCACACAAAACAACATTGTGGGTGGAAATACTTAGGTCATCAGTATTTGTCATTAATTAATGGTTTACACTCAACAACATTGTGGGTGGAAATATTTATCTCTTATCAATGGTTCACACTTAACAACATTGTGGGTGGAAATATTTATCTCTAATCAATGGTTCACACTTAACAACATTGTGGGTGGAAATATTTATCTCTAATCAATGGTTCACACTCAATAACATTGTGGGTGGAAATACTTAGATCATCAGTATTTTTCTTTAATCAATGGTTCACACTCAACAACATTGTGGGTGGAAATTGGAAATACTTAGATCATCAGTATTTTTCTTTAATCAATGGTTCACACTCAACAACATTGTGGGTGGAAATACTTAGATCATCAGTATTTTTCTTTAATCAATGGTTCACACTCAACAACATTGTGGGTGGAAATACTTAGATCATCAGTATTTTTCTTTAATCAATGGTTCACACTCAACAACATTGTGGGTGGAAATACTTAGATCATCAGTATTTTTCTTTAATCAATGGTTCACACTCAACAACATTGTGGGTGGAAATACTTAGATCATCAGTATTTTTCTTTAATCAATGGTTCACACTCAACAACATTGTGGGTGGAAATACTTAGATCATCAGTATTTTTCTTTAATCAATGGTTCACACTCAACAACATTGTGGGTGGAAATACTTAGATCATCAGTATTTTTCTTTAATCAATGGTTCACACTCAACAACATTGTGGGTGGAAATACTTAGATCATCAGTATTTTTCTTTAATCAATGGTTCACACTCAACAACATTGTGGGTGGAAATACTTAGATCATCAGTATTTTTCTTTAATCAATGGTTCACACTCAACAACATTGTGGGTGGAAATACTTAGATCATCAGTATTTTTCTTTAATCAATGGTTCACACTCAACAACATTGTGGGTGGAAATACTTAGATCATCAGTATTTTTCTTTAATCAATGGTTCACACTCAACAACATTGTGGGTGGAAATACTTAGATCATCAGTATTTTTCTTTAATCAATGGTTCACACTCAACAACNAAAGAACAACAAATCAAAACAAACATTTATTTTTTATTGGAATAAATGTGGTTGCCCTAGCTTAGCAATAACAAATCATTTTGAAGTGATTCGTTGCCGTTGGATTGATTGTTAGTGTTTGAATTTGTACTTCATACTAATAAGTTAGTTTTTATGTACAGAACCCACTTTTTTACTAGATTTGAACCACTGTCTCGACTCCATCACTGACTTTTCTTTTTCTAGATATTGTTTCCGTGCTTACGCTTACTGAAGGTAACGGAAATATTGTGATCGTTGTGAAGAACGATATTGTTTCCGAGCTTACCGAGGGTAACGGAAATATTGTGATCGTTGTGGAGAACGATATTGTTTCCGAGCTTACCGAAGGTAACGGAAATATTGTGATCGTTGTGGAGAACGATATTGTTTCCGAGCTTACCGAAGGTTACAGAAACATTGTGATCATTCTGAAGAACGATATTGCTTTATTTTCAGCTGTTTACAACAGCTGTTTTTCTTCCTTGTTTTATTATGTTAAGGAAGAAAACATTCTGCTCATCTTACTCATTTTATTTGTGTGTCCAAGATATTCCGGAGGAATTCGCACACATTTTGATACATTTTTGTTCGTTCTGATTCGTGATTTATTAAGGCTAGTTCTTTAGTTTGATTTCTAGCTACCAAGCGTTATTTTTCAGCTATTTTTCTTCCTTATTAAGGATATTCTGCTCATATTACTCATTTTATTGTCCAATGATGATCCGGATGTGTTCAAGATGTTACGGAGGAAACCGCATCATACATTTTGGAATTCACAGAATTCCAAAATGTACATTCTCATATCATAAACCTGTTCTTCACCGGAAAACCTGTAATCAGACTCTTACCTTGGATGCTTACCCTATACAATTACTCATAGGGAGTACATTTGAAACAGCAAAATTGAGAGGAATAATAATGATACATCTTTAGATAGTTACTCCCCTGTGTTTTTTTAGAACACAAATGAATTTGACTAAATAACTGTTAAGACAAAGGTATGTTTAGTTAAGTACAATGTACTTTGGGACAAAGGAATATCACACTTCTGTTTTTATAAGTGGAGTAACAGTCTAAAGAAGAACCTTCCGTACACGTTCTTTAGATTGTTACTCCTCTTTCTTTTTTTTATAAGGGGAGTAACAATCTAAAAAAGTGCGCAGATACCAAGACTCTGATTGCTCGTTGCGTTTTCGCCAATCTGTTCAAGGCTTGATAAATTAATGCCTTTTTTGTTTTGTTTTTTTCTCAGAACTCGCATTGCAACGAGTTCCAATTCTGTTGCGTTGATAGTTTGAATTAGGTAACTCAATTGTATAGATTATTAACTCACGCTTGTCAGCATATAACTCCTTTTAGTTCCTCCATTCTTTGTCTTATTTTCTTTCTAAAAGCAGTCTTACTGTTTTATAAGAGTAATGAAGCGTGAAATAATTCCTTCGTCTGGGAAACAAATAAATCTGACAATTTTATTTTTTCACCCTAGTCTATATATAGGTCAGATTATTTAACGAAACAAATTAAAAATTGGCTACACTGCGTGATTCTTTTAACAAACTACATTAGCTTGTTTAATTGGTTGTTCCTTTTGTCGTTTTTGTTGAAATTGACATTTTGATTGTTCTTTCGTATTAATTGTTTGTTTTCTTAATTGTTAATTTGTTTTCTTGATTGGTCGTTGTTTACTATTAAGGGTAAACGATTCAATTGTCACTTAGCTAGTTGTTCGCACCCAAGTGTACTTTTGTTATAATAATGAAACAAAAAAAAAAAAACAGAAGTTATTGTAGTATTAACGATAACGAGATATTTTTGTTTGATTTTTCCCTTGAAAAGTTTGTTAAAGTAATCTATGGATAAAGTGCACTTGAAGACACCACGAAGGTGATAATCAGTTCTAGTTATTTAATGGGCCAGTATTTGTCACATTATAGTTCTAACCAGTTGTATCTTATGGTTCACTATGGATATAGTGCAGCTATAGACACCAAGAAGGTGTCAATCAGATCTATTTATTACCATTGGCCAGCAATTGGCACATTATAGTTCTAACCAGTTAAGTTTTTTTATAGTTGTCTATGGATAGAGTGCACTGGAAGACACCAAGAAGGTATTATTCATTTCCAGTAATATAGCTTTAACAACTCCTCACTTGGATGCATTTCACCGAAGCAACTTTTTTTAAGTTAATTCCTTATTTGTTTTCTCCAAATCAAGTAAACTTATCACTTTCGAGTACAAAAAAAAAATAAAATGCCATTTAGAATGGCATATAGCTTCCTCGCGTCCTATCGCGTATATACTTTAATGATTTTAGGGGTTTTAAAATCCATTATTGTCTAATTTATTTAATTCCCCTCCGAATGAAGCCTGGTCGCCTGGTCTCAGGGTGCCTGAAGAGGTAGGTAAAATATAGAGGTAGGGGAACCAACCCACCTCTTACTCTCCTCGTCTATCTCCCTCCCCGCGTTCTCTCATTATAAAAACAATTAGAGATTATTAGTTTTAGCGATCTTTAAAACCTCGTATAGAGGTGTCGCTGTTTGTTTTATTAAAAAATTGTGCTTGAAAAAAAATGTTTGTCTCATTGAATAGACAAAGTTAGATTTTTTCCCCGATCTAAAGTTCCAATTTTAAATTTGAAGTTCACGTTTTCATGAGCGTTGCCGGTGAATGCTTGGGCAGATAACATTGTCCAACGAACTCGTTCTGGGCATTAGTAAAATGGTCATATCTATCAAAATTTCATCAAAATCTTTTTCTCAATTTATTGTCACACGTTTTTGGGTAAACGGACAGACAGACAGACACAAGACCAAAAATATTCCCTGATGTCTGAAACGGATTTCTGTCTTGATTTTTTTTAAATCGGAGACATAAAATTTTTCAGTCCTTAAAAGTGAACACAATGCTTCCGTTAGGTTGGGAAAGGTCGAAAAGAATATTTTTGTAGAAGTATTCAAAAGGAACAATTTGAGATATTCTACGTAAGAACAACAACAGCAAAACAAAAGCGTACAACAAAAGTAACAATCGGCCCAACAAAAGCTGCACCCCGATTGATTATTATTTACAGGACTACGCTTGAAACTATGAAACATGGAACACTACTTACTTTTTAATAATATTATTTATATATTCTATTTATAGTTATGTTCGTCCATCATATAATAAATTAAGCCATGTTTTTGTATAAAAATGTCTAATAACATTTTTGAGTCAAAAACCACATTCTCTAAAATAATTTTACTTTTATTATTCTCTGTTAAAATTGGACCAAAGCTGTAACAGTAGAGATATTAGTTTATTTTAGACTACATAACCTTCATGCCGTTAGATACTTGACATTGTATCTCGAAGTGGGTGGATGCGAACATTCTCTAGGCACAATGGCTTGACACAAGGCACGCTAGGCTCGCATACTTCTCTACCTCTATTCAACAGGCTCTCATAGAAGTTTATATATATA
>KZ651638.1:132703-151690 GCA_001010745.2 Gerris buenoi
TATTTTTTTTTTTTTTTTCGAAAAAAAGAGACATTTGTTTAACTATTCTAGTTGATTCAAACGTAGATATAGTTGATTAAAGATAGATTTGTTGATTAAGGAAGATTATAGTTTGTTGATAAGAATATAGATAAGTTAATTCAAACATAGATTATTAGACGAGATGTCTAAACATCTTCGTAAACTTGTTTTACCTCAACTTCCAAACATAATTTTCTATCTTGCGTTGATTAAAGATAGATTTATTGATTAAGGATGATTCATTTATTGATAAGAATATAGATAAGTGGATTCAAACATAGATTATTTGATGAGATGCCTAAACATCTCCGTAAACTTGTTTTACCTCAACTTCCAAACATAATTTCCTATCTTGCGTTGATTAAAGATATAGATTTGTTGATTAAGGGAGATTAGTTTACTGATAAGGATATAGATAAGTTGATTCAAACATAGATTATTTGATGAGATGCCTAAATATCCTCGTAAATTTGTTTTACCTTAACTTCTAAGCAAACATAATTTTCTTGCTTCATTTTTTTACTTGAATCTAAACAAAAAAAAAAAACTAGGCTATAAAAGGTAACCCTGTTTTTATTTAATTGCTGTGTTTTACAGAGGATATATATGCGTATAAAAAGGTCTTTGTTTAGTATTCTTGTATGTACAATTGTGTTTGGGTGACTTTCCTGGGAATTGAAGCCAGATTACCTACTATTGCTTGTAATCTAATAGATATAAAGAAAGGGACAAACCCCCAATTCCAGGGCATTGTTAGCTAAACCCAACACCCTTTTAACTGCCTATGTCCCCTTATTTTTTTTGTTCAAGTTCAACCTACACAATGACAAATATACACGAATCTTAGTCTCGTAATTAACTCGGTTTTACATCTGTGTGTGTTAGTAGTAATAATTCGTAAAGCAACAACCCGTATAAGCCTTTAAGCCTTCTAAAGGGCTTATATTAATATATTTAGTAGATGACACTGATTTATATATTATGTATTTAAGTTATCAGTATTTTCTGAGCAAAAGCTCGGAATATTGGAAGCACAAAACTCAAAAGCGTTGATCGTTCTGAAGATGGACAATTTTTTGAACGAAGTTCCTTATGGCACATAACAGCGTCTAAAGCCTGGGCGTGAATACGAAAAAAAAAAAACATCGTCACAAAACAGACCATCACGAAATCGACCGATGACGATAACTTGAGTAAATGATGACTGATTTAGTTGAAATTTGGTGCACATGTTCATTTTACCAATGCCTATGACGAGTTTATTGGATGACGTTATCCACCCAAGTGTTCGCGCGTAACGCTCGCGTAAACGTAAGCTTTAATTGTAAAATTTGAATTATAGGTGAGGAAAAAAATTCTATCTTCATCTATTCAATGAGACAAACAACCTTTTTAAATACTTTTTTTTAGTAAAACAAACACCGACACTGCTATGAAATGTTAAAGATCGTTATATTTATTAAAATGGACCAATATAAGTTTAAAATAGAGAAAACAAAGTTTTTACCGATATTTTACGTTCTAACGTAACGATTTTAATAAAACTTCATACATATCGTCTGATCTAAAGTACAATTGAAAAAGGTATGTGAAATTTCAACCTGATACAAGCTGAAGTTTTTGTGTACTGAAGTGATTTATTTGATAATATTTTAAATGGAGTTGGACGTAAATGGGTTAGGAAGAAACTCTACTACAACCGTCCTCTTTAACTATAAACTCATCATTATTAACTTCTCAATGTTCTATGATAAAAAAATTATTTCTTCTATATTATTTACCGTGTGAGGCAGGTCTAAGAAAATATAATCAGTGTGAAGAAGACCAATTGAGGTGCTGAAGAAGACCAATAGTGGTACTGAAGAAGACCCATAGTGCGGTACTGAAGAAGACCACTATTATAGTTATAGTTGTACTGAAGAAGACCCATAGTGCTGTACTGAAGAAGACCACTAGAAGTACTGAAGAAGACCAATAGTGCGGTTCTGAAAAGACCACTAGTGATACTGAAGAAGACCACAATTGCTTGAAAACTTACTTTTAAAGGAGAGACTGTCTTCTTTATTCATAATCATATGACTCCATTGGTCATCTGAAAAATTCTATTGTGTTTTAACAATAAACATTTAAAAAAAAAAATCAAATATAGGTCAAATGAAATGGCCTTCATACTAATAAATGAATGAAACAAATATAGGTCATTAAGAAAAACAAAATGGTAATTTCCATATCATTATTTCTTAAGGACAATACCAAAATGAAAAATAAATAAATAACTTTAATAGAGGAAAACAAAAAAATGACAAAACAGCTGAAGAGAAGAATAAAGTACTAACACACTAAGGACTTTAATCACTATTAAAGCATCACACATACTTAATTATGCTAATTAATTTTATACTGTATACACTCACACTGAAATACATTGCTAATATAATCATACACTTAAACACTTGCATCTTATACTCTATTGTAACGGGTTGATTTATTCATATCTGTCTGTCTGTGTGCATGTACACAGACAGACAGCCTTAATTGTAAGCGGATAATGACTACTTAATGAAAAACATGGGGTGTACATTTTATATATCCTTTTGTGTGCCGGGTAATCTGTGCCGCTTTTGTTTTCATAAGGACAATTCTGATTGTGATTTTATAACTTATAAGTACATTTACAAATAGATGTTTTGGGGAAAAAAGTATTTAAAATGTACAACAACGATTATGTACAAAAATAGACTGCCATTTGGAATGTGGAACAGACCACTACATTTGTTAAGGCGCTATCCATTAGAATTCTAGAACTTTAGCCCAAGAAATGAATAATAATAATCTAGGTTCAATCCTTAAAGCATCAAAATACAAAAAAAAAACTCACTTAATAATCACATTCATTAATGTGTAAAGTGACCGATTACCTTTTTCTTGTAATTACCAGTGTTTTTTTCTAAATCGTGATGTTAAAGAAATATAGAAAACACACATTATAGAACTAAGAATAAAAAGGTCGTGGATTATATTTCATTGAGAAATATATTTCTTTTTTTTTTTACTTTATTGTTTGGTTTTGATTACTTAATAGTAGATAATTACGAGGAGATAAGTTGATGCAATACTTTATTGTATAATATTTGTTGTATCTGTTTAACAATGATTACTTTGTGAAGGTATAATTATTTATACCTTCACTTATGTATTTGAAGTTGATTCAAGGACGAAATAACAACTTCTAATATTTATTTTATTATTGATTGAGGAAGGAAATAGCGTGTGAATAAAATTTAAAAAAAATTCTACGAATTAGTGTGGCACATAGCTTCCTCGGGTTTTGTTATTGGATGAGGATGAATGGTCAATTGATGTTCGGCTCTGTCTTGATTCCTAGTCAAGTCAGATTTACTTTAAAGCAATATTAAAATGTGCGGGAAGTAGTGTTGTTTTCAAGTTATATGTGCACATCTTTAGATTGTTACTCCCCTTATAAAAAAAAATAGAGGAGAGTAACAATCTAAAGAAGGTGTATGGAATGTTCTTCTTTAGACTGTTACTCCTCTTATAAAAACTGAAGGCTGATATTCCTTTGTCCCTAAGTACATTGGACTAAACATCCCTTTGTCTTTGTCTTAATAGTTATTTTTGTCAAAGTCATTTATATTCTTATACAACACATAGGGGAATAACAATCTAAAGAAGTACCGATATATGATATTTTGGAAAAATGTTAAGCAGCACATTGACAGACAGGCACGAGAACAAAAAAGTTCCCTGATTTCTTTCTAGGAAGTTTTGAATTCTGAGACGTATAAACACAGATCAGCAATTTTATACCGTGTTAGCACACTTCATTAAACTTTAGGCATTATCGGGCCCCTGATGAGGCGCGACGAAATGATGCAGAACATAGCGTAATGCCGAGCCAACATCTTATTGACGTAATGTCTGATGTTGGAACAGTTCCTATGTGGAACTGTGTGTTCCTACATGGAAATTGTGTAAAATATAAGAATGCTTCGTTTTACAAAATGATCAATTTGCTTCTTTAACCCTTTGGTAAGTTCGGAAGCAAAATTACTTAAAGGGCTTTCAAACATTACTTAAACTTGCACATAAGCTGGACTGATGGGTCATGGTAATGACTGGCGATTGATGACGTGATGACCAGCGGTGGTTAGAGATATACAAAACCATTTACTTTTTTAGGTTGGTCATATTGCTTTCCTTACCCTTCGATAGGTTCTTAAGCAAAATTTCCCTAAAGGCTTGCAAACGTAACTATAGAACTTGCGCATAAGATAGACTGAAAATTTGAAGTTTGTCTACACTTCAAATTCATCAACTGAGAACTAAACAAGTTCGTGAGCTTAGAAGATGAACTTCATTCAGCAGAACGTCTTTTGCTGTAAGAAACTGTTTGACTTCGCAAAGGTCGTGGCTGCATTTGGCGGGGACGGAAATTGGGAGATCCATTTCAAACATCTCTAGTTGGCAAACTAAAAGGTTTCAAGTTCAGAGGATTCAGCGATGATTCTTTTCGAAAGAGGGGGGATGACGGGACACGGCAGTGTTGCTGGTCTCTCTCCTACGATGTTGTCAGCTTCAGCTGGACTGTTGGAGACCTTACTTTTTGACCAACCATCGTAGAGGATAGGAATACCGTGTATTGAAGTTTTACCTATCACTTTAAGAGCAGATGGGTTTTTTTATAACTTTATTTCTGTTCTTATATAATAAAAAGAAATGAAATTGGTTCCTTTTCTGTCGTATTTAGTCAAACAAGAAAAAAAAAATGGAAAATGGGAAATCTTAGCTTATTAATAATCATTTCGTGCCCCTTTTCTCAAATCANAAAAAAAATAGAGGAGAGTAACAATCTAAAGAAGGTGTATGGAATGTTCTTCTTTAGACTGTTACTCCTCTTATAAAAACTGAAGGCTGATATTCCTTTGTCCCTAAGTACATTGGACTAAACATCCCTTTGTCTTTGTCTTAATAGTTATTTTTGTCAAAGTCATTTATATTCTTATACAACACATAGGGGAATAACAATCTAAAGAAGTACCGATATATGATATTTTGGAAAAATGTTAAGCAGCACATTGACAGACAGGCACGAGAACAAAAAAGTTCCCTGATTTCTGTCTAGGAAGTTTTGAATTCTGAGACGTATAAACACAGATCAGCAATTTTATACCGTGTTAGCACACTGCATTAAACTTTAGGCATTATCGGGCCCCTGATGAGGCGCGACGAAATGATGCAGAACATAGCGTAATGCCGAGCCAACATCTTATTGACGTAATGTCTGATGTTGGAACAGTTCCTATGTGGAACTGTGTGTTCCTACATGGAAATTGTGTAAAATATAAGAATGCTTCGTTTTACAAAATGATCAATTTGCTTCTTTAACCCTTTGGTAAGTTCGGAAGCAAAATTACTTAAAGGGCTTTCAAACATTACTTAAACTTGCACATAAGCTGGACTGATGGGTCATAGTAATGACTGGCGATTGATGACGTGATGACCAGCGGTGGTTAGAGATATACAAAACCATTTACTTTTTTAGGTTGGTCATATTGCTTTCCTTACCCTTCGATAGGTTCTTAAGCAAAATTTCCCTAAAGGCTTGCAAACGTAACTATAGAACTTGCGCATAAGATAGACTGAAAATTTGAAGTTTGTCTACACTTCAAATTCATCAACTGAGAACTAAACAAGTTCGTGAGCTTAGAAGATGAACTTCATTCAGCAGAACGTCTTTTGCTGTAAGAAACTGTTTGACTTCGCAAAGGTCGTGGCTGCATTTGGCGGGGACGGAAATTGGGAGATCCATTTCAAACATCTCTAGTTGGCAAACTAAAAGGTTTCAAGTTCAGAGGATTCAGCGATGATTCTTTTCGAAAGAGGGGGGATGACGGGACACGGCAGTGTTGCTGGTCTCTCTCCTACGATGTTGTCAGCTTCAGCTGGACTGTTGGAGACCTTACTTTTTGACCAACCATCGTAGAGGATAGGAATACCGTGTATTGAAGTTTTACCTATCACTTTAAGAGCAGATGGGTTTTTTTATAACTTTATTTCTGTTCTTATATAATAAAAAGAAATTAAATTGGTTCCTTTTCTGTCGTATTTAGTCAAACAAGAAAAAAAAAATGGAAAATGGGAAATCTTAGCTTATTAATAATCATTTCGTGCCCCTTTTCTCAAATCAATCACCCCTTTTTTTAAGAAGAAAAAAATAAACCTCGTATTGATTGTGTAGAAAGCAATCAAAGAGCAATTAATGGAATTAAAATTTGATTGAGAAAGAAAAAATGGAAGACAGAGAAAACGATAAGAAATAAGAAAGAGCGGAAAAAAAAACTGCGGGAAAAGAGAGAAGCGAAAGGCAATTAGCAAACCCCCAGCTTGATAACAGCTAATGAACAGCCCGGTTCAATTAGTGATAACAGAAAGAGAAGAAAATGAACGAAGGAATGATAAGAATTAAAATGGAGTTTGGCTCCGTGAGAGCGTTATTGATAAGGCTTAGATTTTAACAATTAATTATGTCTTACAAATCAGAGGTATTACATTTTATTATTGATTTTATAAAGCTTGTTAATATTATATTCCGATGATTTATCAGTTGGTAATCAATTATCGAATTGTTGAGATGAAAAATTGTAGTGTATCTTTTATTGTAGGAATCGGAGTATCGTATATAATTTCAAATTTCTCCGCCTATTGCATTCTTTTCCGCGTGCGCACAAACATTTTGCTTCCGAGCTTACCGAAGTTAACGGAAGCTATGGGATCGTTCTGAAGAACAAAAAGTTTGTAGGTATCCGATTTAAAAAAATCCAAGACAGAAATCCGTTTTTAGATATCAGGGAACATTTTTGGTTCCGTAACTGTTTGCCGGTCTATCGCTCAATTTTTGCGAACCAACATATCTTAAAAACTACTTGTCCGATTTTAATGAAATTTGTATGGTAGGTCATAATGAGCCCATTGTTTGTCCCATATGAGTTTCAATCTTCTGCGCCTCATCGATTCGCGCATAAACATACATTTACACCTATACCTTCAGAAAGTACTTATCAGATTTGAATGAAATTTTTATAGTTTATCGAAAGTAACATGCAGATAGCCCCAGATTAATTTAAACCGTCAGCGCTCTTTAACTTTTGCTAAATTGATACTTTAATTCATGTAAAAAATCAAAACCATTTTGTCATTAAAAATAACGGGGGAAACAATTTAATAAATTAGACAATAATGGCTTGTGTAAAAGCATAAAACCAATAAAGTACTAGGAAGCTATTTGCCACACTAATTGGGCAGTCTACTTTTTCTCTTGATTATTTTGTTTTTCATAGGGATAGGTGTCTATAAATGTTGTTTTGTTTGCTTCAACCTAAAAGGAATAAATGTGTTAGACCTGCCTGGGAATTGAAGCCAGATTACCTAATAGTATTGCGTGTAATCTAATAGATATAAAGAAAGGGACAAACCCCAATTCCAGGCCATTGTTAGCTAAACCCAACACCCTTTTAACTGCCTATGTCCCCTTGTTATTATTATTATTATTATTTTGTTCAACCAACACACTGTCAAATAACAAGAGAAATCTTTACTCTTTAACGCACTCGCTCTTATATCTGAGTGTGTGATTAATTATTATTCATTATAAAATTATGAAAGCAGCTGCTTTCTATAGAGGCCAGCATACTCGATCAAACATTGTGCGCAAAATGTATGCGCAAACTTGTTGTCGGGCAAATTTAGGCCTTATACGCCAAATATCATGTTTGGGCAAACATGAGTTCCAGATTCTCTTGCGGTTGATTGTTAAAAGAAAAGTTTGTAGTTTAAATATGAAGAAGCGAAACTTGTATAAACTTGTAAAATCTATTTATATATTCACTGAAACTAACTATACGCGAGCCAAAATGACACCACGCAGCATCTAAAACTGATTATTTCTAATATTAAACAAACCTGGCTTGCTTCCAGCTGTAGAAGCAAACTACGCTTCCACTCCTTCATATATTTTCTACTACGATAAATATTTCAGCTCAACAAAATTATATGCGAATGAGGAAATAATATAAATTTTCTCTTGACGTAAATTGAGATTCGTTTATTTTACAAAACAGGTTTGAGCCTTCATAAAACCATTACTTAGAGCCTTTAGGGCATCATCAGTGCCTTCATAAGTCTATCATTAGTGCCTCTATTAGGCCATCATCAGTGCCTTCATAAGTCCATGATATTAGGTCATCATCAGTGTCTTCATAAGTCCGTGATATTAGGCCATATTCAGTGTCTTCCTAGGTCCATGATATTAGGTCATCATCAGTGCCTTCATAAGTCCATGACATTAGGCCATCGTCAGTGCCTTCATAAGTCCATGGCATTAGGCCATCATCAATGCCTTCATAAGTCCATGACATTAGGCCATCATCAGTGCCTTCATAAGGTCATCATCGGTGCCTTCATAAGGTCCATCATCAGCAGGACTCTCACTTCACGTTTCACATGGACGGTGGTTTTATAAAAGGGTTCCTAAAGGTGGGTTCACAGTCAAAGCTAGCGTATTAACACGCGTATCCTTCTGTTTATAGATTATAGATATCAAAATATTCATATTTTCTGGGATCTGGAACCGAGATTATATGGGAGTTAGTCTAAGTTTTCTCAGCCCCATTTCTTTAAAGAAAAAGTTAAAGAGGTTTGTCATATCTATCAAGAAACATATAACTAATTACTTCTTATTTCATTTCATAAAATGTTTTTTTTTTAACATCTTTCGCTCTTCTACTTATATTTTAATGCCTTAATATACAATATATTATTACAAAATTAAAACTTAAAATTTAAGTTGGTTTTTGGTTTATATTTTCCTCAACAATTTTCCATGCAATTTGGATGCTGCGGGACTCTTAAATCTCTAAACATTACTTCTGCATTACCTACGTTGTAGGTCATGCAAAGTTTAGAGTGCTACTAAATATTCCCTGTGGATGCGCTGTTCCCTTAAGGGAGTTCAAAGGTCTAACATTGCCAAGAGGTTATAAGTCGTAGAAAACTGAACGCAGAAAATTTGGTTTTTCCTCCCTATTTTCTTTAGATTTTTTAATATCTTTATTTATTTATAATTATACCAGCTTTTACTTTGGCACGAGGCGCATGCAAGGTATCAGTAGCTATGTCCCATTATCAAATAGGTCAAGTGATTAAATGAGCACTTCTTTACAGTGTTACTCCCCTTATAATAAAAACTAAAGGGGAGAAACAATCTAAAGAAGGTGTACAAAATGTTCTTCTTNTGAGATTGTGTGTATGCCTTGGTTTTCAGCCCATATCAGGGCTCACTTTCAAGACAGTTGTCCATGGTGGGTCACAAGCAACTGCTGACATTAGCAGTTATGCTATGAACATAGATCATAAGTAACTGCTTACATTGGCAGTAATGCTATGAATATAGATCATAAGCAACTGCTGATATATCTACTTCATATCTATATCATATCACATAATATCTACTTTTGTAATCTAATATCGTTTTTTGCACGCTCCTGGACTGAACATAAATACTTTGAAACAATCAGCTTTTTAAATGAAATAAAATAAAAATCGCACCTGCTTATTCAATATTATCTAATTTTATTATAAAAGAAGCGTAAGATTATTATGTTATAATAACAAAAGAAAAGTTGATTGTTCTCTTGATTTCCTTAATTAATGTAAGAAATTTGTTTGATTTTAATCTCATATTAAGTCTTATGAACGCGATTTAAAGTTTTCTTTAACACAACATACATGAATAAGCCGCGAGAATTAATTACCGAGTAAAAATTGGACAAAGTTTTGAGTGGAAAATTTCCCTCACAAGAATATCTAATCTTTAAAAGGCATTTATTTTTTTTTTTATTATTTTCTTTTTATTTGTCTGGGGTTCCTGCAAGGAGAAACATAATCACGCGAAATATACATCTATTCTCGTTGTAACCCATTTTTTTTTGTGTGAAATTATGTATTCATACTATTCGTTTGTAGCGTGTTAAAGATATTAAGGTATAAATTGGCCTTCATATAAAAAGGAATTTTTACGAACTGTTAAGCCTAATATTTATTTTTACTTTTTCGCATATATGCAGTGTATAGAAAAGAAAGTATTTTGGTGACTCGAAAACTTAATTTTGATATTTTTATATCCCGTAAAATTTTTATTATTATTTTATTTATTTATTGTATTTAAAGGATGTAAAATACAGTATATTTCTATAGCAACGAGTAAAAGTCGTTTTGGAAGGAATTTGCGCTGGAATAATACTCAAAGATGAAAATAGAGGGACTATACTGAAATAAGTTCCTACTAATAGACCAGGAGATAGGAGATAGCGTGCATAATATAATAGTGTCTGACTAACATCAAGCTAGAAATTTGTGTATAAGTAAATGTTATGGTGCCTTTTAAGAATATGTGGTCGGCTAAATTTGTCTTCGGGGCACAGCTTGGCAATAGGCATTTGAAAAAAAAAAAAAATTAAACGGTAGANGAAAGTTTTTCATGGTGTTAATGCATCAAGAATACAAGTTTTTATCAACATTTACTTTTTGCTTTTTAGTTCTAAAAAGTATTTAACAAATTCCTCTTACATTGTTTATTGAATGTTTACAAACATGCTGGATTTAAAAGTAAACTTTTTGATGTTATCATCATAATCAATTTAGCATAATTGCAATTTCACGATCGATCTTTGATACAGTAAATTTTCATCATTTAAATTTCCAATCTAATGGCCATAATATTAGATGTTCATTATCATATCTTAATGATGCACATCATCAAGATCTGATAACAATGATAGTTATGAGTAAATGATTGGAAATTTGATTGGAAATTTGATTGGAGGTTATTTTAAAATATTTAGGGAACTTTCTCTCCACGTACGTGGTGATTTTATTTAATTTGTTAAACATAGAGTATGTATCAAGAGGTTTATTGTGTTTGGACAAATATTTTTTTTAGATTTATTGCTATGTTTCTAATTAGATTGATATGATGATGGTTATCAATGATGCCATTTGTCATGTTGAAATCACAATTACGTTTCATAGATTGATGATTTTTGTTAACTAATATCTACTTCATATCTATATCATATCACATAATATCTACTTTTGTAATCTAATATCGTACTTTATGCTAATGATGTTTGCTTCTGATTGGTTGCAGGTAGGTGAGGAGGGGGATGGGAGCCACGATGGGCAAGCCCGGCTCCCTCCTGGAGTCGCTGCCGACGCAGGGCAGTCTTCACGTCGTCATGCTAGGCCTGGACTCGGCCGGTAAGACGACGGCTCTCTACAGGCTCAAGTTCGACCAGTATCTCAACACCGTTCCTACCATCGGTTTTAACTGCGAGCGTGTCAGAGGAGCTTTAGGCAAAGCTAAGGGAGTTGGTTTCCTGGTCTGGGACGTCGGTGGTCAAGAGAAACTCAGACCGCTTTGGAAATCCTATACGCGTTGTACTGACGGCATCATTTTCGTCCTCGACTCTGTGGACGTGGAACGGATGGAGGAAGCCAGGATGGAGTTGGCGAGAACTTGCAGGGATAACCTTGGAGTTCCAGTCCTTCTTCTGGCCAACAAACAGGATCTTCCTGGTGCCAGGTACGCTATCACATAACCATTAATCCATAACCTTTGAGATTGTGTGTATGCCTTGGTTTTCAGCCCATATCAGGGCTCACTTTCAAGACAGTTGTCCATGGTGGGTCACAAGCAACTGCTGACATTAGCAGTTATGCTATGAACATAGATCATAAGTAACTGCTTACATTGGCAGTAATGCTATGAATATAGATCATAAGCAACTGCTGATATTAGCAGTAATGCTGAGAACATAGATCATAAGCAACTCCCTTGCGAATGATCCTACTGCTACAACTCATGATATGGGTCGGATCGCAACAACAACCTCGAGCCCAAAAGAGCTCTTCCGCATAACCAAAACATACTATTTGTACTTTCTGAACAGCTGTTTGTTAATGGCATCTATCATTTTATAAAATGCAGAGAATATTCTAGATCTTAGATTCCTGCAGCCAGAGAATAATAAATCTAGATGTTCTGGAGGAGACCATGTCACAGATTGTTTGAATCCCGATTTTTCGAGCCCATTACAGGGATCCTTGATAGGAGTCATTTGCAAATGTTTGGGTTGGAAATGACTCTCATCATAAGTAACTCCTTTTTTAGTATGATCCATGTAATATGATTTAGTAGGATTCACAAAGTTGCTGACGTGTTCTCGTCCAGAAGCTCTAAATTTATTATGCAGAAAATTATGTTCATTTGATAAATAAAGACGTACAAAGTCTCTCTACAATAATAATAAACTGCCGCAAAGTACTTCCAAGCTGTTGATATGCCTCTTCATCAGTACCAAAATGGTGGCTTTAGGAACAGTCTGAGTCTAATTATAATAATCTGTAATTTCTTTAACTGTTCTAGCTTAGACAACTTACATCCTTCTGATAATATACTTTTGTTAGAATGTTCTAATCTATAAATATTAATTGTTTTCTAATTTACAACTTTTTACCTTTGCATGACATGTTGACAATCTATGGCTTAGTCATAGATCTATAGCCTAATCGTCAAATAAGTAGATTCAATTGTCACCGTTGATGGACTAACATAATATAACTTCTAAAAGCAATCGATTTACTAAAATATATTTCCACCATGTGTAATCTATCGATTATATTATGTACCATAATATATAAGTGCTAAGTATTTCGGTGGTGACCACTGCAAGCAACTTTATAGAGACTTACATAATAGTATACAAGTATGCATGATAGATAGAGGTTTACATCCTCAATCAATGGTGCAGTACAAACTAATGATATTATAAAAGTATAATTAGCATAAATATTAATGTAGCCTGCATAAACTATACTGGCTTAATTGTTTCAAAGATGCTAGTTATAGACAATCTATGTGCTGAAGTACTTAAGATCTTTCTCTTTTGTAGTCCATAGCTTATCATAACTATAACCTGTGTAACCTTCTAAAGTCTAAAGCATAGATGAAGTTCTTACAGTCAATGTATAGTGTGTTATCGCTGAGGTTGAGTTAATATAATACCAGATATCCAAATTTTGGACTTGAGTATTGGTACTTACAATAGTACTTACACTGCTTGGTACTTTGCACTTGAGTTGTGAGATTGTAATTCTGTTGCGTTATTTTGCATTATAATTTTAATTATTGTCAAAATTTGTTTATCTGTTGAGCTTACAGTCTATAAGATTAGAGTTTGCACAATCGAAGGCGGGAAAATTTTGAGAGGGAAACGATTCTATTGGTCCGCCATCTTGAATGCAACTTCAGAAAAAAATGCCCTACTCTACCCTTGTTCCACATAAAAATATAACATGGCAACACCGATTTTCCCTTTTTATAACCCCAAAACTACCTCCACGTTTGTTGTTTCCCGCCTTCGATTGTGCCAACTCTAATCTTATGGACTGTAATTTTCTTTTGTATTTACTGTGGTTTTGTTATTTTACTATTGCTTATACATTTATTTATCTTTCAGGGAACCGAAAGAGCTCGAGAAACTTCTAGGCCTTCACGAACTAGGTACGTCACATATGTGGTTCGTGCAACCAGCATGTGCAATCACTGGCGACGGTCTTCACGAAGGACTCGAAGCACTCTACGAGATGATCCTTAAGCGCAGGAAACTGGCCAAACAGAGTAAGAAGAAGGCGAGATAGAGTCGGCCTTCAAAGTCGCCTCCGCGTTCAGTGGCGGAGACGACTAACGAAGGATGCAGCTGTTGTAAAGCGGGTCCGTCGACACAACTCCCATGATCTTATGAGAAGGTCAGGCAAGGCTTGAGATCGCCCAAGCCTTCGCCATTGACCACAGAACCCACCGAATCTAAGTACGAATGTACTTGTGAGTGTTTCGCTAAAAAATGGGAGCAAGCCTAAACAAAACGGAAGAATTTTGACATTAAAAATGATCGTCGGACCCTTTGCCGTGTTTTTTAACTAAGAAAAAGAAATCTTTTTTAGACGATTTTTTTTCTCATTCTTCTTATGAATAAATAAGAAGAATTTCATTCGGCAAATTGTATTCTTCATGTATTTTTTTTTTTTTAAGAATAAAACTGGGAAGAATAAATGCAACATTCATATTTCGAAAAAAATTCTTCGATAAATAGGAAAGAAATAAGAATTGCAAAATATTTATTCGTTCTTAAAGTAATTTACTTGATTTTTGTAAAAGTTGTAACAAAATATTCGTAACGAATATTTTCTGAATGAATGTCTGACAAAAAAAATGTAATTAAAAAGTAATTGATACAACTTTTGTGAAGAAATCGCAAATTAAAGTCGACAAAATTACGCATGGGTAATTACATGAAAAGTTGTTAGGGTAAATACGAAAATTTGTAAGGTAATTTATAAATATAATAAGGAAGCCATTTTTTTTCGTAAGGTAATTAAAGAATATATTTGAAAATATATTTACGGTTAGATTAATTTTGAAAGGATAATCACGAAAAATGTTTAAGGTAATGCTGAAATTTTGTATAATTTTGTGATAATGGTGGTTTAAATTTTATTATTATTTTTANGATCGAACTAATTAAACTAAATCAAAAAATTAATTAAACTTATTAATTAGTTTTGAATTTAACATGTTTAAAATTGACTCCATAAAACATTTTGGGTGAGATTTCAAACTCTCATTGTTGGTGAAGGTTCGAGGTTGGTAGAGATTATTGGAGATGGTAAGAAGCAGTTGGAGGTGGTTAGAGCGAATTGGAGGTAATAAAAGACTGTTGGAGGTAGTTAGAGTTGGTTGGAGGTGGTTAGAGACTGTTGGAGATGGTTAGAGGTGATTAGAGAAGGTTAGAGGTGGTTAGAGACTTTTGGAGATGGTAAGAAGCAGTTTGAGGTGGTTAGAGCGAATTGGAGGTAATAAAAGACTGTTGGAGGTGGTTAGAGCCGGTTGGAGGTGGATGGAGACTGTTAGAGGTGGTTAGAGGTGATTAGAGATGGTTGGAGTTGTTCTCTAATCACCTCTAACTATCTCCAATAGTCTTTAACCACCTTTAACAGTCTTTAACCACCTCTAATCACCTCTAACCATCTCCAACAGTCACTAACCACCTCCAACCAGCTCTATCTACTAACCACCTCTATCCCCCTCTAACCACCTCCAAATATAATTAATAACTAACATTATGGAGTTTAAATCTATTATCACGTTGTTTATGAAAAGTTAAGTTTGATTTTACTAACTACTTTTTGATAATAATATCATAAATATTGTTTGATTAAATTTAAATTTAGAATTTGATTCATTTTGAGTAACTTCAGCGATATCTCAGCAGAAACAACTAACTCGAATTTTATGTCTTTAGCATAAATTAAACTTATTATTATTATTATTATTGTTATTATTGTTGTTGTTGTTATACTTCTTAAATTAATTAATAATAAAGACAAATTTAATTAAAGGATTTAGTTTTTATTGGAAACAAAAACTAATTATTTTTTACTATATTATAATTTCATTTAATCTTTTCTATTACATTTATAAAATATATGTATAAAAACGGAGCCAGTTAACCAAATATATAATTAATACATAAAATTGTTAATACATGTATATTTCTTTTCTTTTTTGTTTATATTTATGTATTTTTTTTATATGTATAGACGTTTGTTTGTAGATATTATATTGTTTGTTTTATTGTAAATAGATTTGTCAAAATATGTTTTATTATAGTAATATTCATTATTATTATTTTTATTTTGCTTAAATTTGTTTTATTTCTTCTGTTTTTATAATCGAATTTTACGTATTGGGAATTTGATTTTATTCTTATATTTGAGAATTTTATCATTATTATTAATAAGGAAGCCATTTTTTTTCGTAAGGTAATTGAAGAATATATTTGAAATATATTTACGGTTAGATTAATTTTGAAAGGATAATCACGAAAAATGTTTAAGGTAATGCTGAAATTTTGTATAATTTTGTGATAATGGTGGTTTAAATTTTATTATTATTTTTATTATTAAGTTAATGGAGGAACTTAATGATTATTTATTAATAATAGCAACTAAAAATAAAATAGATATAGTGGGCTATTTTAATTTGTGCGTTGTTTATTATGGAGTTTGTTATTAACTATTTTTTTAACAGCTGATGTTTATACCTTCTTATCTTATTAAGTCACAGAAACCGTATTAGATTTAGGTTAGCTTCTTGCGCATGCGTGGTCTATTCCCAACTGTGTAGTTACCATTATTGATTGTGCAATTATGAGTAGTTTAACGCGCATGTCAGTGGAGTAATATTCGATGAGCTTTTCCTGGTATCGAAACAAGTTCCTTTTGTGATTTATTTTTGTACTTTATTAAGGAATCTTTAAGCCTGGTCAAGACTGCCGAGCCGAACATAGGTCTCTGCGCATGCCCAGTCTACAGAGCGCTTGGGCATCTCAGACTGGACCTGGACATGCGCAGAGACTAGTCCTCGGCTCGTTTCCTCTGTTCGGTTTGACAGTGTGGACGAGGCTTTTGTTTGGAAACTATTATTTTTTACGATTCTTTTTTAATAGACTGTTACTCCCTTAAAAAGTTTTATTTTCCTTTGTTCTAAAGAACATTCGACTAATCCCTTTGTCTTAATAGTTATTCAGTCAAAGTCATTTATATTCTAAAAAACAACATAGGGGAGTAACCATTACCCTTCGTAAATACCTTCGTTGCAGTAAATAATCTATTTNTTTTTTTAAACTTCATTATATTTAAATTGAATATGTTTATTATTCAATTAAAATACGATGTGATCGGGATTTTTATATACTTTTTTTTTATCTTGCTTGAAAAATAAAATGTCGTTTGGAATCTTTTTATAAAAAATGGTTACATAGAAGCTCGAAATGTTAAAATATTTTGTTTTGACTTCCTCATGCTTCCAGGCTTATTGATAAGTAATATAAGTTTTGTCATAATTTTCAATATATCAACATTATTTTGTTTTTGTTTTTAAATACCTATTTGAATGTTTATTTTATCAATTTTTCCATAAAATTAATTAATTTAACAATTTTATATTTTTGGGTTCTATAAAATGAAAATTGGAGAATAAAATGAGTTCACTATAATCCAACTATACTTATATTTAAATAAATTTAATTTAAAATTTATATCAAATTTGCTTGGTATTCAACTGTAGAGAAACAAAAGTTACTTCGTATTACAATTTGTGGCCGTATTTTTAGTATAACCTGAGTCTTACAATTTGCATTTTATATCTACTTATTTTTCAAATAATGTTTTTTTTCTTTTAATATTTTTAACTAATTTATTTATTTATTTTTTTGGTTCAAATATATTTTTTGTAAATTTAACCGCCAAAAATGAAAAATTAAAAAACTTCATTCTTGCCTTTCTTCGCTTGAGGTAGTAAGATTACCGTCATAAATTTTAAATTTCTTAACATACTTGGAAGCTTGGAAATTTAGTTTCTTTAAGCAAGTAAATTTTAATAATGAATATTGATGAATATATATGATGTTCATCATCTATGTTCATCATCCATGATGAATGAATTTGATTTCTGATTAATTTTGGTGAAAAAAAAATAAAAGAAACAAAATTTCTGTACATTGTCAAAAGCACAAAATAAAATAATGTAAAGAATAGTTTTATCATTACACTATCAACTCGATCGAACTAATTAAACTAAATCAAAAAATTAATTAAACTTATTAATTAGTTTTGAATTTAACATGTTTAAAATTGACTCCATAAAACATTTTGGGTGAGATCTCAAACTCTCATTGTTGGTGAAGGTTCGAGGTTGGTAGAGATTATTGGAGATGGTAAGAAGCAGTTGGAGGTGGTTAGAGCGAATTGGAGGTAATAAAAGACTGTTGGAGGTAGTTAGAGTTGGTTGGAGGTGGTTAGAGACTGTTGGAGATGGTTAGAGGTGATTAGAGAAGGTTAGAGGGGGTTAGAGACTTTTGGAGATGGTAAGAAGCAGTTTGAGGTGGTTAGAGCGAATTGGAGGTAATAAAAGACTGTTGGAGGTGGTTAGAGCCGGTTGGAGGTGGATGGAGACTGTTAGAGGTGGTTAGAGGTGATTAGAGATGGTTGGAGTTGTTCTCTAATCACCTCTAACTATCTCCAATAGTCTTTAACCACCTTTAACAGTCTTTAACCACCTCTAATCACCTCTAACCATCTCCAACAGTCACTAACCACCTCCAACCAGCTCTATCTACTAACCACCTCTATCCCCCTCTAACCACCTCCAAATATAATTAATAACTAACATTATGGAGTTTAAATCTATTATCACGTTGTTTATGAAAAGTTATGTCTGATTTTACTAACTACTTTTTGATAATAATATCATAAATATTGTTTGATTAAATTTAAATTTAGAATTTGATTCATTTTGAGTAACTTCAGCGATATCTCAGCAGAAACAACTAACTTGAATTTTATGTCTTTAGCATAAATTAAACTTATTATTATTATTATTATTGTTATTATTGTTGTTGTTGTTATACTTCTTAAATTAATTAATAATAAAGACAAATTTAATTAAAGGATTTAGTTTTTATTGGAAACAAAAACTAATTATTTTTTACTATATTATAATTTCATTTAATCTTTTCTATTACATTTATAAAATATATGTATAAAAACGGAGCCAGTTAACCAAATATATAATTAATACATAAAATTGTTAATACATGTATATTTCTTTTCTTTTTTGTTTATATTTATGTATTTTTTTTATATGTATAGACGTTTGTTTGTAGATATTATATTGTTTGTTTTATTGTAAATAGATTTGTCAAAATATGTTTTATTATAGTAATATTCATTATTATTATTTTTATTTTGCTTAAATTTGTTTTATTTCTT
>KZ651638.1:195243-213487 GCA_001010745.2 Gerris buenoi
TTAATACATAGTTTGTTGTTTGTTTTGAAACTCATAGTGAATGTTTAATGTGAAAAATCATCTATTGTTCAACTAAAAGCAGTTATCCAGGCACATCTTTAGATTGTTACTCCTCTTATAAAAAAACCAAGAGAGTAACACTCTAAAGAAGGTGTTGGAAATGTTCTTCTTTAGAATGTTGCTCCTTTTATAAAAACAGTCCCAAAGTACATTGGACTAAACATCCCTTTGTCTTAATAGCTTCTTACTCAAAGTCATTTTATTCTAAAATATCATAGTGGAGTAACAATCTAAAGAAGTATCGTAATCCCTAAGTAGTTTTTACTTTTTTTTGCTGTTGTCATTTGATTTCTTTCATTATTGTATTATTATTAAACTAGCCGTTATGCCCGTGGCAACGGGCAGAATAAATATGGTTAAAAAAGATCTAGTTATAATTAAAATATTTAAATAGTAAGTTTTATGCTCGTAGCTTCGGTGCAAGGGAGTGGCTCAGTGGTAGAGGACCCGCCTCATGTGTTGGAGGTCACTGGTTCAATCCCAGCTTATGGCGCATCAATTTTTAACGTTATAAATCATTTAGAGGTGAGTCGTCGCCCGTCGCCCGTTGTCGGGACACTGCTCGATTATATAAAAGATTAAATTATTACAAAAAAACTTACTTAACAACCTATACAACCTTAACCTTAAACAAACTTTATCAAGTTTTTTTAAAGCAGTCAAAATTGATTTGATTTTTGACAAAAAATAAAGTATTAATTTAGCAAAATTTAAAAAAAAACCTTAGACGGTTGAAATTAATCTGGGGCTAATCTGTAGGCTACTTTTCAAAAACCATCCAAATTTCATAAAAATCAGTTGAGTACTTTTGAAGTTATGGGTGTAAATAAATGTATGTTTGTGCGCATGTTGAAGAGAAACGAATGAGGCGCAGAAGGTTGAAACTTATATGGGACCAACAATGGGCTAATTATGACCTACCATCTAAAATGCAATAGTATCGGACAAGTAGTTTTTTTTTAGAAATTATGGTTAGCAAAAATTGAACGACAGACCGACTTATAGACACAGAACCAAAAATGTTCCCTGATGTCTGAAACGGATTTCTGTCTCGGAATTTGTAAAATCGGTGACAAAAAAAATGTTCTTCACAACAATCATGTACCTTCAGTTCATTCATTCAATCACGTACCTTTAGTTCATTCATTCATTCATTTAATCACGTACCTTCAGTTCTTTCATTCATTCATTTAATCACTTACCTTCAGTTCTTTCATTCATTCATTCATTCATTCAATCACGTACCTTTAGTTCATTCATTCATTCAATCACGTACCTTCAGTTTCCTTCGGCATGTTCGAAAGCAAAAAATAAAATTCTGATTGTAGATAAAGATAGAACTGATAAAGATAGAATTATTACTTTAAATTTTATACAAGAATAAAATTCCTGTGGGCGAAAAGCCCAAACCAAAAGTCAATATTTATTTAGGTAATGATTATTGACACATAAAAAAGAAAAAGTAATTTTTACTTTATAGGCAACTTTAATGGGTTTTTAAGAAAGAAAAAACTTTTTTGGACAAAATAAAAGATTTTTTTTTGTCATTGTTAAATTTAAAAGTTTTCCTCTTTTTTCTTTCTATTTTTTACGTTTATTTAATTTAAACTTTATAATAAAGTAAAGTGTTTCCCGAAAATACTTTACGTCCAATAAAAAACTTCTTTCTTATTTTAGTTTTATTAACTTTTTCTTTTAGGTGGTACGTTTTTAGAATTTAATATTTTAGAATAAAATATACTATTTATAGTTTTTAAGAAAACAGTTTAAATATAATTGTGTTTTAATATATATATTTTCTATGCATTCCATCATCAGGTAGCATAGCATCTAAACACTACAGGATAAAAAGATAAAGAATTACTTCTTTAGTTGTACAATAGATGNGATAATATATGAAAATTTTGGTTTAGAATTTGTATGGTGAAAAAAATATTTTTTTTTGTTCATACGTGTACGGGGTACAAAAGTCAAAATAGTATTTACCCTTCAAGATGCACATCGTTGGAAAGCTCTTTAAGAGTACAGTAATTGTTGTTATGTGCACTTTTATGATATTTTCATATAAAAGGGGGGTAAAATGGAAAAAACATGTTATTATGCTATTTTTGACCCTAAATGGTCAAAATTTGACCCCTTAATGGACTCCAAAAATTCTGGCCAACGAACTCATCCTTTCTTTTGATGTGATTGACATTTTAAAATTTGTTTGAAATTTTTAAGTGCATCCTAAAGGAAGATATCGTCTGGAGTGACACATATATACATATATACATATATACATGTATACATACATACATAAAAAAAGTGTTAAATTTTAGGAATCGATTCAGAATGGTCTAAAACGGATTTCAATGAAAAAATTTTTCAAAAATTTTGAAGCTATTGCAATAGCTTAATTTTCTTCGAAAATTCGCTAATTGTACAGAAAGACAAACGATTACAACTTTAGTTGTGCAATAAATGAGTTGTGTTATAATGTACATTACAATACATTCCATCATCAGGTAATATAGCTATTGGAAAGTTATAACTATAACTAGTATGAACTTCAACACTTGGATATTTGTAACAGAGAACTATATTATTTTATACAGTCTTGATCTGAAGTNGGATTTTAAAAGTGTTTTAACAAACAATACTAACATTGTATACTTATGTTACAATATATTATTATTATGCATATAATGTTAAAACTTATATTGTTAACAAATTTATTATCTTATTATTTAATTGTTAATTTTATTTTTAGACTGCGGTGTATGTATTGTTCTATGTTTTATTACTTTTATAAGAACAATAGAAAATGCTGATTTATTCAATATTGCTTAAGTAATATTTGTTTTTGTTTTTATTTAAATATTTAATACATAGTTTGTTGTTTGTTTTGAAACTCATAGTGAATGTTTAATGTGAAAAATCATCTATTGTTCAACTAAAAGCAGTTATCCAGGCACATCTTTAGATTGTTACTCCTCTTATAAAAAAACCAAGAGAGTAACACTCTAAAGAAGGTGTTGGAAATGTTCTTCTTTAGAATGTTGCTCCTTTTATAAAAACAGTCCCAAAGTACATTGGACTAAACATCCCTTTGTCTTAATAGCTTCTTACTCAAAGTCATTTTATTCTAAAATATCATAGTGGAGTAACAATCTAAAGAAGTATCGTAATCCCTAAGTAGTTTTTACTTTTTTTTGCTGTTGTCATTTGATTTCTTTNTAAAGGTTTTGTTTCGATTTGTCGGTCTTTAATTAGATATCTAAATTAATTCACTTTATTTTATATTTTTTTCTTTCTTAAATATAAAATTAAAAATGAGTAGATTCATGAATCAGTAAATAGCGATTCTAAGAATACATAATCATTTATATAATCGAGTATTTTCCCGACGGCAACGACTCACCTTAAATGGTTTGTTATTGCAAAGCTAAGGCAACCACATTTATTCCAATAAAAATAAAGGTTTTGTTTCGACTTGTCGGTCTTTAATTAGATATCTAAATTAATTTACTTATTTTTTTATTTTTATTTTTTTCTAAATATAGAATCAAGTCCGTTGCATCTGGCTTAACGGCTTTTATTATATTATATAACTAGGTTCGAGTTAGTTCTTTTGAAATCTCAGTATTAATAACTTATATTTCTCGATTTCGTTATCCTACATTAAAAGAAATATTTAATCTAGATAAAAAATTCAAGTTAGAAAAGTAAATTTACAAATTAATTGAATGCTTTGAGGTTAATCCTTCTCAGGGGACTTGATTTGCATTTTATTGGAACTGGGCTTTTAGCCAAGGACTTAGTAAGTCCCCCTGCGGGATCCTTTTCGCTTCCGACATAAACCCGATACTTTGCAAAAGCCAGTCTTTATTTAACTTTTTCTTATCTGCGAATCAGCTGTTATAATTCTATCTTTTCTAAACGTGTAATTTTTAAGGTTAATATGATTAAACAAATTCTGATAATCAGGATAATGAAGGCAACAAATATATTACGGCGATAATGACAACGTCGTGGATGATTAATAATCAACCCAAGCTATAGACAGCTACGACACAAAAGTATTTTCATTACTGCATACATACTAAAAAAATGCAACTATTCATTCTTAAATATCATTTTTAAAAAAAGGATGATACTTAAGCAAATTTTTCACTTTGATCATTCAGATGAGCTGTCTCGCCCTTCTTCTATCAAGCATTGTGGATCCATTTGAGAAAGTTGAACAGCGCGGACCTTCCAGTGACATTGCCAGACAATTGAATGAAGTTTACTTTTGTATGCGTACACTTTTCTCGAGAGCCTAGTGCACATTACACTAGTAGACATGTTGCGCGATTTTGGTCTCAGAGTAGGTTTCTAGCAATTTGTCTATAGACATCGTGTAGACATGGGCTAGACAATCGGTGTCTACGGTCTCGTTGCTAGACCCAAAAATCGCATATCTATGATTTTCCATTAGAATTTGTAGACACAGTGCAACAGAAGACACGTTGCGCAATATGTTTAAAGTGTGCACTTTTTTTTGAGACGAGACTTAAGTCTCCCTCCTGCTTCTAAGAAAATTTGTTGAGTTAAAAGTTAACAATGAATAGATCATAATTGATGGTCTATTGAATTGAATAATTAATAGTTCATATAAACGACACAATTAATAGTNGTCTATAAACTGTCTATAGAAATGTTGCGCAACGTGTCTATAAACTGTCTATAGAAATGTTGCGCAACGTGTCTATAAACTGTCTATAGAAATGTTGCGCAACGTGTCTATAAACTGTCTATAGAAATGTTGCGCAACGTGTCTATAAACTGTCTATAGAAATGTTGCGCAACGTGTCTATAAACTGTCTATAGAAATGTTGCGCAACGTGTCTATAAACTGTCTATAGAAATGTTGCGCAACGTGTCTATAAACTGTCTATAGAAATGTTGCGCAACGTGTCTATAAACTGTCTATAGAAATGTTGCGCAACGTGTCTATAAACTGTCTATAGAAATGTTGCGCAACGTGTCTATAAACTGTCTATAGAAATGTTGCGCAACGTGTCTATAAACTGTCTATAGAAATGTTGCGCAACGTGTCTATAAACTGTCTATAGAAATGTTGCGCAACGTGTCTATAAACTGTCTATAGAAATGTTGCGCAACGTGTCTATAAACTGTCTATAGAAATGTTGCGCAACGTGTCTATAAACTGTCTATAGAAATGTTGCGCAACGTGTCTATAAACTGTCTATAGAAATGTTGCGCAACGTGTCTATAAACTGTCTATAGAAATGTTGCGCAACGTGTCTATAAACTGTCTATAGAAATGTTGCGCAACGTGTCTATAAACTGTCTATAGAAATGTTGCGCAACGTGTCTATAAACTGTCTATAGAAATGTTGCGCAACGTGTCTATAAACTGTCTATAGAAATGTTGCGCAACGTGTCTATAAACTGTCTATAGAAATGTTGCGCAACGTGTCTATAAACTGTCTATAGAAATGTTGCGCAACGTGTCTATAAACTGTCTATAGAAATGTTGCGCAACGTGTCTATAAACTGTCTATAGAAATGTTGCGCAACGTGTCTATAAACTGTCTATAGAAATGTTGCGCAACGTGTCTATAAACTGTCTATAGAAATGTTGCGCAACGTGTCTATAAACTGTCTATAGAAATGTTGCGCAACGTGTCTATAAACTGTCTATAGAAATGTTGCGCAACGTGTCTATAAACTGTCTATAGAAATGTTGCGCAACGTGTCTATAAACTGTCTATAGAAATTTTGCGCAACGTGTCTATAAACTGTCTATAGAAATTTTGCGCAACGCGTCTATAGAATGTCTATAGAAATGTTGCGCAGCGTGTCAATAGACTATCTATTAGACCGTCTATTATAGAAATGTTGCACATCGTGTCTACTAGTGTAGACTAGGCTTAAGATTACGAAGATTCAAACTGTAGGTGAAAACTGAAAAAACAGCATTTTCGTCGCATGTTTCTCAGAACGATGAGCCTTGAAGAGGTGGCAAAGTTGAAATTCGGATTTAGCACCCCAAAAAACAATTGAAAAAATATATAATTATATTACTAACAGTATTTCTTTCCTAGGTAGGTCTCAATTTTTCACACCAAATGACTGGTCTATATATATAAATAATAAACTTAATTAAAGAACTCATTAAAAATACATTTCATCNATGATACTTAAGCAAATTTTTCACTTTGATCATTCAGATGAGCTGTCTCGCCCTTCTTCTATCAAGCATTGTGGATCCATTTGAGAAAGTTGAACTGCGCGGGCCTTCCAGTGACATTGCCAGGCAATTTATTGAAGTTTACTTTTGTATGCGTACACTTTTCTCTAGAACCTAGTCCACACTACACTAGTAGACATGTTGCGCGATTTTGGTCGCAGAGTAAGTTGCTAGCAATTTGTCTATAGACATCGGGTAGACATGGGCTAGACTGCTAGACAATCGGCGTCTACGGTCTCGTTGCTAGACCTAAAAATCGCATATCTATGGTTTTCCATTTTCCCAACGGTAGACACGTAGCGCAATGTGTCTACATTGTGGACGCTTTCTGAGACGAGACTTGAGTCTTCTTGCTTCTACGAAAATTTGAGTTAAAAGTTATGTAATGAATAGATCATAATTGATGGTCTATTGAACTGAAATTAATAATTATTAGTTCGTATAAACGATACTATTAATAATCGGTGCGAGACCGAGCGATGCCGATTCCGCTTGAGAAGCAAATGCATGTATTAGCATGGGTCTATTCACATTAAACGCTGAGTAAGACCGGGCCGAGCGAGACTGAACCGACTCGGGCGTTTTTTTCGAGCGTTTTTATTAGCTAAGCGTTTTCAGNTAATAATCAACCCAAGCTATGGACAGCTACGACACTACTACTCTAACTATTCATTCTTAAATATCATTTTTAAAAAAAGGATGATACTTAAGCAAATTTTTCACTTTGATCATTCAGATGAGCTGTCTCGCCCTTCTTCTATCAAGCATTGTGGATCCATTTGAGAAAGTTGAACAGCGCGGACCTTCCAGTGACATTGCCAGACAATTGAATGAAGTTTACTTTTGTATGCGTACACTTTTCTCGAGAGCCTAGTGCACATTACACTAGTAGACATGTTGCGCGATTTTGGTCTCAGAGTAGGTTTCTAGCAATTTGTCTATAGACATCGTGTAGACATGGGCTAGACAATCGGTGTCTACGGTCTCGTTGCTAGACCCAAAAATCGCATATCTATGATTTTCCATTAGAATTTGTAGACACAGTGCAACAGAAGACACGTTGCGCAATATGTTTAAAGTGTGCACTTTTTTTTGAGACGAGACTTAAGTCTCCCTCCTGCTTCTAAGAAAATTTGTTGAGTTAAAAGTTAACAATGAATAGATCATAATTGATGGTCTATTGAATTGAATAATTAATAGTTCATATAAACGACACAATTAATAGTCCAGGTCAGATTTATAAAAGAAATGCATCAGCATGGTCCTACAACAGTTATTAATCTATTTATCATCATGATGCGACAATGATTAATTGTTATAATAATTGACAATAATAAACTAATATTAGTTTAATTTTTAGATACATAATAAGAGCAGAGAGAAAAACGTAATATTTATGTGGTGCTATGTTCCATGTTGTCATGGGTAATATCAAAAAATGAGTTTTTGTATTGTCGATGAAAAAGTGAAGTTCTAAATATAAATTTTCCCGAAATAATTAGATTTTCCTCCCTTATTCTACAAGCGTAGGTTTACCCGTCTAAAATTAATAAAATGATTTTAATATTTTGCCAAACAAGACCAAGAATTTAATGATTACATTGTTTAATATGTATACATTATACATTTTAATGGAAAATAAGGGTATAAAACAAGAGAAAATTAAATTCCCCCCCCCCAAAAAAAACCATATTACGTTAGCTTTCGAGTATCATCAATATCTTTTTCGTTAAACCGAATATTTTAAAATAATTTTTAGCAATAATTTCCTAGCATTTTCATATCAATGTTCAGTTGAACAGTGTTAATCACTTTTGGATATACTTTTAGCAGAATAAACGTAACGTCAGACTTAATAGAATCACCAGAAAAGTGACAAACAAATGAGCAGAGTCATGTATTAGATGTAATAGCGATGCTAAGAATAAATAATTATTTGTATAATCGAGTATATTTTCCCGATGGCAACGACTCATCTTGAAATTATTTGTTATTGCTAAGCTAAGGCAACCTCACTTTATTCCAATAAAAATAAAGGTTTTGTTTCGATTTGTCGGTCTTTAATTAGATATCTAAATTAATTCACTTTATTTTATATTTTTTTCTTTCTTAAATATAAAATTAAAAATGAGTAGATTCATGAATCAGTAAATAGCGATTCNCTAACAAAATCGCTTAAAAAAAACGCCCGAGTCGTCTCGGTCTCGCTCGGCCCGGTCTCACTCAGCGTTTAATGAGAATAGACTCTTGCTAATACATGTATTTGCTTCTCACACGCACTGTGAAAGCCGCCTAACAGTTATTAATCTATGTCTTATTATGATGGCGATGATTAATAAAACATATTAGTTTGATGTAATTTTTATTAAAAGAAAATTCAAATTTATAAAATTTCCAGAGACGAGAATAACTTGACTAAAAAACAAATTTAAGTGTGGACGCTAGACCCAGATCACCCAGACAATAGACGGTCAAACTAGACATGTTGTGCAACTTTTCTATAGACTGTCTATAGAAATGTTGCGCAACGTGTCTATAGACTGTCTTTAGAAATGTTGCGCAACGTGTCTATAGACTGTCTTTAGAAATGTGGCGCAACGTGTCTATAGACTGTCTATAAGTTTCAAACTGTAAGTGAAAAACTGAAAAACCAGCATTTTCTTCGCAGTTTTTTCACACTTTTCTCAAAACGCACCACCCTTGAAGAGGTGGCAGAGTTGAAATTCGGATTTAGCACCCCCAAAAAACACTAAAAAAATACATAATTCAATTACTAACAGTATTTTTTTCCTGGATAGGTCTCTATTTTTCACACCAAATGACTGGTCTATATATATAAATAATAAACTTAATTAAAAAACTCATTAAAAATATATTTCATCTTTTAGTTTTACGCATGGAATAATTTTCAAGTTTTTATTTTTTTAATATTTTATAATGATGTATAAACATATGTTGCATGGAGGGGATGTTTGTGTTGATATTTTCTTCTCGTTAGTTCTAAGTGGAAAAGTTGTTGATCTGTCAAGTGTTTGTTTACATTTCATATCTCACATCCTTGACAAATCATAATAATACTTGGGCACGCCAATTAATTAATTTGTTGACTCTTTAGAATCTTAATCTTCCTTAATTTTAATTTCAAAATTAAATTAATTAATTTATTAATAAATTCATTAAAATTATTAATTCGTTAAAGAATGAATTTAAAATAGAACTGTTTGGTGGTGTAGTCACATACTAGTTAAGGTAAGATTCATAGCCTGCGTTTTATACGCGCATCAGAATAATCTATAGGCTGTATGTTTGTGCACACGTGGAAGAGAAACAAATGAGCGCAGAAGATTGAAACTTATATGGGACTAACAATGAGATAATTATGATATGTTGGTTCACAAAACTTAAGTGATTGGCAGACCGACAGACAGACAAAGAACCAAAAATGTTCCATGATGCGTCTGGAATAAATTTCTGTCTTGGAAATTTTCAAAATCGCTGACATAAATAAAATGTTCTTCTTTAGAGCAAGCGCATGGCTTCCATAACCTTACGTGAGCTTGGAAGCAAAAATTGGAAGGAAAGAATTAAATAAATTTGACAATAAGGGTCTTAGAAGAAAAGTGTAAGTATAGTACACCATATGTTGCCGTTCCGAAGAACTTTTATGTCTTAGATTTCAAAATTTCCTAGACAGAAATCCGTTTCAGACATCAGGGAACATTTTTGGTTCCGTGTCTGTCTGTCGGTTTATCTGTCAGTCACTCAATTTTTGCGAACCAACATCTTACAAAATTACATGTCCGATTTTAATACAATTTGTATGGTTTGTCGAAAGTAGCCCGCAGATAGACCTAAATTCATGATAGGATACGAGGAAGTTATGCGCCACACTAATTGACAGTCTATTTTTTAAGATACCACCTATTTAAATTTTCATAAGTTTATATGTGTACATATAAAGGCATACAGGGTGGGGCAAAATATATGTATCAGTTTCAAAGAGATGTAGTAAAAAACTATTTCACTAACAGAAATGAGGTTTATATTGTTCGATTCAGTAGATAAAATAGTTTTTACAATAAGTTTTGAAGATGACTTCATGAAGATGGCGCCCGTCAGCCGCGATACATTCTTGAAGACGATTCCGAATGTTTTCAACCGCTCTACGGCACATTGGGATGGGTATAGCCATAACTTCCTCCCTTATTCTTTCCTTGAGCTCTTCCAGGGTGTGTGGACGATGTTTTTAAACTTTTTCCTTTAGGTAACCCCAAAGAATAAAACCACATACACTCAAAACTGGTTAGCGCGCAATAGCGAAAATTCTGTTTATTAACAGTTTCACAAAGGTGGAAGTGGGCCTCGAAACTGAATGTATCACGGCTGACGGGCGCCATCTTCATGACGTCATCTTCAAAACTTAATGTAAAAAACTATTTTATCTACTGAATCGAACAATATAAACCTCATTTCTGTAAGTGAAATAGTTCTTTTCTACATCTCTTTGAAACCGATACATATCCTTGGCCCCACCCTGTATAAGGCCTTTTACCCAACTTTCTGACATAATTTATTATAAAATATTTAACGTGACAAGTTCAGTAAACTACCCTCAATACAGTGTAGATAAATATTTATTTCAAAATTGGCATTCTCGTAACTAAGTTTCATCTAAAAATAAATATAATGGGGAGAACAAAAAACCAACAAAATTAAATAATGTAAGAAATAAAGGACAACTAGAATAAGACAGGGAAATAAAAATAAAATAAATAAATAGTTTTGGAGGCATGTTAAAGTCGAGAAGAATACAACCCCAATGTTAGTTCTATCTCTGACTTTGGGTCTTTTTAAATAGACCCAAATAAAAACCCTTAAAAAAGACCTTTTCTTACTCCGTCCCAATTCTGAACCCAATGTCTTTGTGAAAGCGACACCTTTATACTGCTTTATTATTCCTAATAATAGGCATTTCCTTTTTTTTCGTTTTTCTTGAAAGAGAACTTGTAGATTTGTCTACAAATAGGGTTTTATAAGAAAAAAAATTTAAATAGATCCTTCAGCATCGATTTGGTAAACCTTTCTCATTTTTGAATACATATTTTATTGTAATATATGTGTACCTATATACATATAAAATAATTTTTCTGTACATTAGTCAGAATTCTAAAACTTTTTAAAAAAATGTTTAACTAAATATCTGCCACCATTTTGATATTATATTGTGAGGAAATCTTCCGAGACCGTAAATAGCCACTATCTTAAATAGGTATAGATTGTGGATTGGATAATAATGCCAAGAAGAAACTATACCTCTACAAAATTTCAATTCACTAGTGCATATTGTTCAGAAGATATACATTTTGCTTTCATATCCTAAACCAAAAGAGTCGATTGTCATAAAAAAGAAACAAACATAAAAAAATTTCCAGGAATTTAGTTCAGGAGGTATTGTCACATTTTGGCATATATTGTTTATAGGTCCATCGTAGTTCCAGAGATATCGTTATGCGTCAATAATAATAATTAGTAATATTTAGATTTTATGCGTATATAATAGTCATTAAATTTTGGCCACCCAGTGGTTGGTAGTGTGCCGTTCCAAGGTCTTAATCATATGATCCGTTTACACTCCTAAACCACCTGTAATTAATCTCTGTTAAATTATGATATTATGATCATTGAATTCTAAAAGAAAAATATATTTTGGCCATTTAATCTCTTTTTAATTCTGTTAATGGGATGTTTTAGGAAGCAAAATGACAAATTAACAAAAAAAAATAAATTTTTCATTAACAGTGCAATATTTCAAGTGCACTCAATGAAGAGTAGATAATAAAGATAAGTGTTTACACTTAGTATTGAATTTGTTTGTGTAGATGATATTTTTCAAGTGTTTACTAATATTTTAATGAAGTGTGTGTGCTTTAATCATTAATTAACATTACATAATTATATTATTAAAGGACATTATATAATATTAAGTTTTTGTATATTTTTAAGTATCAAATGTTATACAATTTGGTAACTTGTAGGACTTATCCAGATTCATCCCAGCAAAAATTTAATCAAATTGGATACAATAAATACTTATCGTGTATCTAATGTATTATATCTTGTGATGTATCATGACTACGATGGATACCATCACTAATTTATGGGTGTTAGTCTGCTTTCTTTAACAGATTCCTTAAATAATGTATAGTCAGATTTAGATTTACTTTCATATTGCATGAGCTCAAAGTTGTCTACCAATCTTGTCGTTAATATCCTACAAAAAGGTAAAATATTATTATTATTATTATTATTTTGCTTATTTTTCTTTTCTTCCCTTATTTTTTACAAGATTTTACTTATTCATTTTTTGTTTTCAAGCTTAACGAAGGTAATAGAAGCTATGTTGATCGTACTGTAGAACGAAAATTTAATATGTTTCAGGTTCATTTTAATATGTTATTTCAGACATTTGGGAACTTTTTTGCTCCGTATCTTGTCAGTCCTTCGTTAACATTTTTGCGAACCAACAGTTCTTAAGAACAACTTGTCCGATTTTAATGAAATTTGGATGGTAGGGGTAGGTAATAGTTAGCCCATTGTTGGTTCTATATAAGTTTCGACCTTTTAAACTCATTTATTTCTCTTCTAAAAACACTCAAATTTTCATTTATTCGCATGTATATCTTCATAAGTACTCATATATTATTTTTTAATAAATTTGGATGGTTTGTCGAAAGTCTCCCGCAGAGAACCCTAGATTAATTTTAACTGCCTGCTCACATTAAATATTCTGAAAGTTTCAAATTTTATGGACATGATTTAGAATTGGGGTACAGAAGACATTTCCGTCACACAAAGAAACTACATGAAAAATGTGACGCTCATAAATATTGTGCCAGGAAGTTAAGATTTAACAGGAGGTAGATAGGTTTTCATTTATAGTACAATATTTTTACGATAGACGTGATTCAATTTAATAAACGACATGCAACATGTGACGCTCTTAAATATCGTATCAGGAAGTTAGAATAGTATAGGAGGTAGATCGGCTTTCACTTTTATTCATTGTAGTACTATATTTCACCGATAGAAGTTCTAATTTTTATATAAAATGATATCAGAGCTCCTAGCGGACAAGATGGATTAATCTTTCATAATTTCACTCCTTCAGACCATCTACTATATCAATCAGACACATGCAATGCATATTGATTTTCTCCACTTTACCATTACATGGAAAAACATGGAAATGCCGATAAGTGGATTCAATGTCCAAAAACATTTCCATGTATTGCACAAAAGGAGTATTTATTTTGTTGGGTTCTTTCGTAGAAAATCCAATTTATTTAAACAAAATTATATATTTTTAAACAATATTAAGCTCGAATGAACTTACAATTAAATAAAATTAAATTTATTCAGGACAATAATGAGTTATAGCGTGAAAACCAGTGTCACACGACGTGTATGTATGGATGGTTTAAATTAATTTTATGTCAAAAGGTGTTCATAAGCTTGAATAAACACACTTCAAACATAATTACATTCTATTCAACATGTAAATTTAAAATTTACTAGTCCGTTTTCTTTTAATTTATCCCCACTCTTTCGTGTGTAATTAAATAGATGAGAATATATATAATTGTCTCTTTGTAGAAACAAAATTAATTTAATGTTAAAACGATTCATTTCACATTCGAGTAAACACGGTTTAAACGAAATTAACACAATGATCATTTGAGTTATTTTATACCCCCACTTCTCTTGCAAAACAATTCCCGAAATACCCCCACTCCTAGTTAAATGTTTCAACTATGTTAATCGAGTCTTAAAATAGAGAATAGCTCACTACAACTAAATTAATCTCTTGTTTTAGTGTTATTTTTTTTTACTAGAATGAATACATTTTAAACATAATAACATGCTATAGTTAATTAGTTACCCTGCTTATATAATTAAACAGGCTTATATAAGAGCCCTTAGGCCTTAGGCCCATGGAAACGAGATTAATTTTATATTTAGAAGAAAAAAGTAAAACTAAATTAATTTAGATAAGTTATTATATCTATTTAAAGACCAACAAATCAAAACAGACATTTATTTTTATGTGAATAAAAATCGAACGAATAGTTTTTTTTAAGAAATTTTGGTTCACAAAAAATGTTGAAAGACAGTTCGACAAACAAATGCCAGACCAAAAATGTTTTTTGATGTCTGAAACGGATTTATGTCGTGGAGAATTTGGATTCGGAGCGTAGTGAGATCTTCAGAACGATCTCGCTACGCTACCTTTGGTTAGATTGAAAGGTTAGGTTAAACACGTGGTCTGTATAAATAGAGTAACCTGTATTGATTTAAAATCATAACTTGGATTCATATTCGAATAAAAGCACTTTATACGAGCTGACACTGTGAACAACATATGTGTGAGAAAGCATGCAGGGATGAGATTTGCTTTTAATCCTTCCAACCCTCCACTCTACCCCATGTGTCCAAACTGCAAAAAAACAATACCGTGCTTATATCTGTTCAATAAATTTCAATTCAATCTAAAAAAAACGCTTAAATTCCAAAATAAAACAACACCACACATAAATTACATCCTAGTCAACATGTTGGTGACAGAAGGTGGACGTTTTCTTCATTCCCTTTATACCCCCTCTTTTCCTATAAGCACGTGACTGACCTATGGCGAGTGAGGAGAGAGGCTAGACGAGTGTAGGCCTCACTACCCCCTTCCATCCCGGTAACCCACTTCCTGAGACGAGATCAATAAGTACGCATCCCCTCCCTACCCAACTTTTACCCCCCACCCCTCAATAATCCAGACTAACCTTGAATTTATTCTAGTAACACATTTAAAATAGTTGTCTAGTCTAGAACGTGACTACTCTTTTAGATAAAGATAGCCATTTATAGTGATAGTGATAACACTGTTAAATATCAGGAAAAATTACTCTTTGACATCTGTTACCACCTGGTACTAAATTTATTTACAGTTTTTCATTATTACAACTGTATATTTAAATTACTTTATATATTTGAGTATAATTGCAGAATAATATAATAGGCAAAGATATGCTTTTAGTACACTCAAAGGGTCCTTACACTAATTTAGCATAGAAGGCACGTTCGTTAACCATTATAATTGGTCATATAATAGACATTATTTCTAAAAACAATAGATAAAATCCCGTCAAGTACTTGCCAGCAAGATACTGAAAGCCTTATTTTGCCTTATTTTTAGGACCTGTCCTATTGGGCTAGCGGGGGGGGGGGACATTTTTTTTTGNACACTCAAAGGGTCCTTACACTAATTTAGCATAGAAGGCACGTTCGTTAACCATTATAATTGGCCATATAATAGACATTTTTTCTAAAATCAATAGATAAAAACCATGTGTTTGAGCGTATAGTATATTTTTTCTCATTATAATGTAGAATATTATTTTTTAATAATCCAGCTTTTCCAGAAATAGGCGATATAATGCCCCTCTCCCCAATGCAATAATGAGTTTTATGCTAATACCCATTATAGCACTAATTAAAAATAGCTTATATTGAAGCAGAGCTTAATAATTCCTATAAACTTTAAACTATAAAGTTAATGGCTCTGGAGGAAGTTTAAAGCTCTGGTTACGGTTCTGTTTCATGGTTTGTCAGTTTAATCCCCTTGTCTAAATCAAATTATTCTCGAAAGGTATTAAGTATTAAATGCTTTATAGATTTGTTGGGGGATTAAGTCTTTCTAACTAGGACAGAAACTTCTACTTTAATGCCCATCTTAATAGCATTTATAGTATGTAGTATTGAAAGAGAATTTATGGCATTTATGAACATTAACAGGTGAAAGTAGTTAAAAATAACACTATTACTAATTCGGTGTATTGACATGAACTTATAATATATACATACATACCAGTTTTGGTAGTTTCTTTTTTTAATTTTATAATTAATACCATTATTAATTATTACCCATGTAATATTGTTTTAAAACACCTGACACAATTTTAATGTGGGATTGCGACGGGATTATTCCTAAGAAATTATAAAATATTTTGAAAAATTTAAAATAAAAACCTAAAACAATGTTCAATTATTATTTTAATTTTTAAAAATCGGTCCGAGACAACTCAGTCAAACTTTCTCATATATGAGTTCATAATTACTTAGCCCATTGTTTTTAATTTATTAGTTTTAGTTTGTACATTTAATTATTATTATTGTACTTTTTATCATAAAAAAAGCTTCTCCTGGGCGAGGAATTGAACCCGCGCACTCTCCGTCTGCGTTTTAAGCTATTTTCTCAGGAACTAGATTTTTCTCGGGAAAACGGCTTACATCGTTAGATTTGTATTTAAATGAACTATATTTTAGTTTGTATCAAATTAGTCGGAACCGTTTTCGAGAAATAGTTTTTTTTTTAGTTTTTGTAGGGTAGTATCCCCAAATTTGGGGCTAAAATTCATTTCTTGATTTCTTTTTTTGAGAAAGATAGTTTGGAACCAACTTTCTGCTGCGCCGCAAAAGCGCTGCCATAGATAGAAATCCCTTCGGTCCTCCGCAATTACGTATCCCCTAGCTATGAACCCATTCTAGTCTTAACCCTGCATTTTCTTCTGACTCATTTTTTCTTACTGATGGGGCTGTCGATCTTAACAAACTAAACACATTCATATAAGGAAATGTGTTTAGAAAAGCAGGGGAAAGAAGGAAATAAACAACCAATGCTCCGGTTTTCGTGATAAGATAGTGATCCTAGTACGTAGTATCATTCGTTATTGATTTAGGACAGAGCTAAAATTAGACACGTATTGTTTTTTTATGTTTTGTTATGTTGGTTATGTTTTTTTGTCCTCCCTTTACAGTTCTTGCACCACATGGATACCCTTTTCTCTTCTCTCGTCTGTCTATTTTGTAACGCAGTATTGTTTATGTTCTGAACTTGTGAATGAATAGGTCTGTGAGGGGTTTTTTTCGTTGTTAAAAACTATTTTTAAACTCAAATGTAAACAAACAGAATCTTTGTTGTCCGTACGTAAAGCTATTGTAAACAAAAGACCTAAAGGGTTTATAAAGTAGTCGAAAATGTTTTTTGAATATTTAAGTGAGTACCGAATAAATCAAATATTGAATCGTATTCATGCGAATTCACATGTGTAATTATGTTAGTATGTGTTAGACGTAGAGTGTATTTTTTTTCTCATTATAATGTAGAAAATTGTTTTTAATAATCCAGCTTTTCCAGAAATAGGCGATATAATGCCCCTCTCCCCAATGCAATAATGAGTTTTATGCTAATACCCATTATAGTACTAATTAAAAATAGCTTATATTGAAGCAGAGCTTAATAATTCCTATAAACTTTATACTATAAAGTTAATGGCTCCGGAGGAAGTTTAAAGCTCTGTTTACGGTTCTGTTTCATGGTTTGTCAGTTTAATCCCCTTGTCTAAATCAAATTATTCTCGAAAGGTATTAAGTATTAAATGCTTTATAGATTTGTTGGGGGATTAAGTCTTTCTAACTAGGACAGAAACTTCTACTTTAATGCCCATCTTAATAGCATTTATAGTATGTAGTATTGAAAGAGAATTTATGGCATTTATGAACATTAACAGGTGAAAGTAGTTAAAAATAACACTATTACTAATTCGGTGTATTGACATGAACTTATAATATATACATACATACCAGTTTTGGTAGTTTCTTTTTTTAATTTTATAATTAATACCATTATTAATTATTACCCATGTAATATTGTTTTAAAACACCTGACACAATTTTAATGTGGGATTGCGACGGGATTATTCCTAAGAAATTATAAAATATTTTGAAAAATTTAAAATAAAAACCTAAAACAATGTTCAATTATTATTTTAATTTTTAAAAATCGGTCCGAGACAACTCAGTCAAACTTTCTCATATATGAGTTCATAATTACTT
>KZ651638.1:241448-258798 GCA_001010745.2 Gerris buenoi
AAAAATATATATATATATATCTTAGTACATTATATTTATAATGATAATATTTAGCATAAGGAATAGCACATAACATAATAGGTACTTCTTTAGATTGTCACTCCCCTATATGTTTTATACCTACTATAAATGACGACTAAATAACTATTAAGACAAAGGGATTTTTAATCCAATTTACTTTGGGACAAAGGAATATCATACTTCTGTTTTTATAAGAGGAGTAATAGTCTAAAGAAGAACATTCCATACACCTTCTTTAGATTGTTACTGCCCTCTGATTTTTTTTTTTTTTTTTTAAACTGATTTGATGATATAGGAGACAATAATTTTCGTTCTCAAAACGATCTCAATAAGTCCGTTAACATCGGTAAGATTGTGAGTAATAATTATATTTTCTAAAATAAAATAAAATAATAATAAAATACGTAATAAAAATTCGGAAATAAATATGATACAACAATTTTTACATCTGTGAGGGTTTACGGTGAATATTAATTTTAAAGATAAGATACCGTTATGCCAAATTGATAAAAACAACACTGTCTTTAATTATCTCTTCAGGGGGGTCTTCTCAATTATTATTATTATCAATTAAAATGAAACATAATTCACAATAACAATCGATATAGTAATAAAAAAAGTATTAAAATATCCAAAAAGATTTAAGGCTCTTCGTTTAGAACTATAGTCCAAGTACAAAGTTTATTATTTCAGCAAAAACATGATGGAACTTACTCGTAAGGGATGATAATATCTCAAAGAAGATTCTTGATCGATGAATTGTCACAAAACCATAATAGCTAATGATGAATATTCATTTAGTTTTTAAGAATTTTAACTAGGTTTTTTAGATTATTTTTACTTTTAAGGAATTGGAAGTCTACGTTTAGTTATTTAAATCATCCCTTCAACTACAACCCTGCCTCTATCTCCCTTTCTTTGATTAGATTTTAAATAATTCTTTTGATTTACTCACTTTAGTTGAAAATAAGTCAATTAATTTAAATTTCCTACGGAATTTGTTGCCCTTATCAAATTAGATTATGTACATATTTACTTTTGCCGTTTTTACCTTAAATTTTACCTTGTTTTAATTAATTTACTATAATTAATTAATCGACTTCAACTCGTCCTCACTCCACGTCCTCTAGACTTCCTGGAATATTACAAATTTAATATACAAAATTTGCAATTTTATATTCAACTCTAAATTAATTTACAAAGAAATTCGCGATCGAAAAACTCGAATACATAGTAAGTGTACACTTGGCTTAATCAATTAATCTGCAAAAAATCTACACTGTACACTGGTGATGTCATAGCATACGGCAAATATGCTAAAATAACAAATCGAGGTATTCTTTGGCTTAACAATTTTTGGATTTAAATGGTTAAGGTTACGGCACTAATTTAGACTCATGCGCAAGGATAGTTTTGTTTATGACAACATATAGATAGATATTGTAAAGGTTTTAAATAAGGCAGACAGTATTGAGTATTCTTTAAATAGTTCAGGAGATAGCGTGCATAAAAGTGTGTGACTAACATCAAGGTAGAATTATCTTTTATATAATCGAGTAGTGTCCCAACAACGACAACGACAACAACGACTCACCTCTAAATGATTTATAACGTTAAAAATTGATGTGCCATAAGCTGGGATCGAACCCGGGGCTACTGGGAGTAAACCAGATANACAGGCAGACTCGGAACCAAAAATGTTCTCTGATGTCCGAAACGGATTTCTGTCTTGGAATTGTTAAAACAACAACGGAGACGTAAAATATTTTCATTCTATAGAACGATCACATAGTTTCCGTTACCATTGGTAAGCTCGGAAGCAATTAGAAACTCCAGTTATTTTATTTGTTATAACACAAGCCTATAGGAAAATTAAAATCTCTCAAAAACTAGGGGTTGAACGTTTTAGTACTAATTCATGTTTGCGTCTTGTGTCATTGAAAATTGCGTTGGAAAAACCAAAAAAATTTGGAATGGAAAAAACCATTTTTGTTACCAAGCTTACCGAAGGTAACGGAAGCTATGTGAGCGTTCTGAAGAATGAAAACAATTTACGTCTCCGATTTCAACAATTCCATGACAGAAATCCGTTTCAGACATCAGAACATTTTATGGTTCCGTGTCTGTCTCTTCGTCTGTTAGTTGGTCAGTCCGTCACTCAATTTTTATGATCATTCCTGACTTTTTTTTTCTTCTAAAATTTGATATAATTATTATTACTAGTTTTAAGTAAAATAATAAACTTAAGTGACTTTTATATGTGTAGATATTCTCTATGAGAGGCATCTCCGAGAAACATATAATAGTAGGCTCTAAAAAAACGGTATAATATAATACAATACATATAATTACTCTGTGATAGTCCCCATTCGTATTTTACTACGTTTTCATTAGCTTGCTTTCTTGTATGTTTGTTTGTCCAGTGCAAATCTTGCAATCGATTTATAACTAATTTCCCGAGTAGCTAGACATTTGAAACTTTTAGAATAGCTCAGACACACGACAACAATGCATTATTTTAATACTTTTATCCATCTTTCAGCAACATTTAATCCGTTTTCAGCAAATTGTGCTGTATGGAAAATTAGTTCGGAAAAAATCCGCAAGTTATTTTATTTGTTTTGGCATGTCCCATACTTTCAATCTTCATTTTGACAGGTTTCAAATTTATGATTTATGACATTTAAAAACGAAACTATATTTATTTGTCAGCCAAGAAAAAAGTTAGATATTTTTAATTGATTTCGATATGAAGTTCCAAAATTTATCATTCAATAAACACTTACAGAAGAACAGTAAGAGTTTGAGCTATATAAATTTTAATAATAATAATAAATAATACTTTATTTCCATAATTCTACGATTCTTACTTACTCAAACTCCTCTCTTTTCTACCAGACCTGGGACCACCCTCTGAGACATTCGTCAGGGCTGGTGTCGGTGTCTGATAATGAATACTGTCGCAATACTAATTATAATAATTATGTATTCGAAGACGGGGTCTAGAGGTTAATATATTCTTGAGATAAATCCTTTCTCCTCTTCTATTAATATAAAATCTATTTTCAAATATAAATTCCATGTCAAAGTTGCCACATGATGGGGGCAACCACATTACAAATATGTATGTGAGGAAATTGGATTGGGTTGCGGGCTAATTTGTTAAGGATTTCTTCATACATTCGATGGAAATAGGTCAAACTGGCTTCAATTTGGCCGATTTCGATAGAATTTGGGCATAAATGTTCGGAATATAAATTGGTGAAATCGAAAAATACATGTTTGTACTTAATTTAAGGTCACTGATAATAATCAAATCCAGGAAGACCAGCTTCATTTAACTACAATGTTTTACTTGCTTAAGTACTTACAATGTTTTACTTGCTTAAGTACTTACAATGTTTTACTTGCTTAAGTACTTACAATGTTTTACTTGCTTAAGTACTTACAATGTTTTACTTGCTTAAGTACTTACAATGTTTTACTTGCTTAAGTACTTACAATGTTTTACTTGCTTAAGTACTTACAATGTTTTACTTGCTTAAGTACTTACAATGTTTTACTTGCTTAAGTACTTACAATGTTTTACTTGCTTAAGTACTTACAATGTTTTACTTGCTTAAGTACTTACAATGTTTTACTTGCTTAAGTACTTACAATGTTTTACTTGCTTAAGTACTTACAATGTTTTACTTGCTTAAGTACTTACAATGTTTTACTTGCTTAAGTACTTACAATGTTTTACTTGCTTAAGTACTTACAATGTTTTACTTGCTTAAGTACTTACAATGTTTTACTTGCTTAAGTACTTACAATGTTTTACTTGCTTAAGTACTTACAATGTTTTACTTGCTTAAGTACTTACAATGTTTTACTTGCTTAAGTACTTACAATGTTTTACTTGCTTAAGTACTTACAATGTTTTACTTGCTTAAGTACTTACANAGTTAAAATCCTCTTTCCACTTATTTGGATTAAAATATACCGGTATAATACATATTATTAGCTCGTTTGATGACAGAAAAATAGTATTAATTTTAGCCCTGGGACCACCTACAGAGACATACGTCAGGGCTGGTGTCTTTATCTTAAACCACCTGTAAAACTGTTTCCTTTTCTATTTAACCCGATTTATTTTTTTTTATTTCTTTTTGAAGTAAAATTTGTTTTTGCTGGGACTCGAACAAGATATTTCTGGATGTTTGGACTTCGGCCTTTATATAAAGAAGAATATTTTTTTTTTATTTAAAACCACTCAAATAATCAGATATTTGTCCAAATTTATTCTCATTTTTTAAAAAAAAATTTTATTCAAGAGAAAGGTCATTTAACTATATATTATATATGTTAACAGATCAAATAAAATTTAAAAATAAATACTTTCTTTTGTCTTCTTATCTGATGGTTAATTTTTTTTTCTTACTAAGTGTTTTGACCTAAATTTTTTTTGGGGGGGTTCTTAAAAAAACTGTCTCTTATGTCCATATTTTAGGATAATATAGACATAATTATTAAAAAACATTTTGCAAAACAAACTTGTGTGTTATAAATTCCTAATATTTATTCGTTATGTCATACACACACAAACACACACTCATTGGAAAGATAATAAAGAAGGAAAATCATGTATTGTTAACTTCATTATTTATTTTAAATTGAGCAAAACGTTTTTTTAAAAAACATACAAACTATACAAGGAATAAAATTTTATCGATTTTTAAATTTTTAAATTGAAAGATTTGTTCAAATGGTTCTAAATAAAGGTCCACTTAATAAAAAACATCCCTTTCTTATCGATCTCTATCTCCATTCTTTTTAGGGTCCTTAAGCAAAATAACGAGGGAGTCCTTATTTTTACCTGAGGACCCTAAATTGTATTGGAGATAAAGATCGATAACAAAGCGTAGAAATGTATTATGAGGGGTTTATACATTCCTGTGTTTGTCTGTCTGTATCGAACCTGATCTCCAAAAGATTCCTACACAAAAATGGACTGCCAATTAGTGTGGCACATAGATTCTTAGCATCCTAGGGTTATCTGCGAGTTACTTTCGGTAAACTATAAAAGTTTCATACAAATCAGATAAGTACATTTGAAGGTATAGGTGTAAATAAATGTATGTTTGTGCTCATGTGGATGAGTAACAAATGAGTGTAGCAGGTTGAAACTTACATGGGACCAACAATGAGCTAATTATAGACTACCATCCAAATTTCATTGAAATCGGAGGATGTAGTTTTTAAGATATATGTTGGTTCGCAAAAAATTGAGCAGACCTACAGGCAGACTCGGAACCAAAAATGTTCTCTGATGTCCGAAACGGATTTCTGTCTTGGAATTGTTAAAACAACAACGGAGACGTAAAATATTTTCATTCTCTAGAACGATCACATAGTTTCCGTTACCATTGGTAAGCTCGGAAGCAATTAGAAACTCCAGTTATTTTATTTGTTATAACACAAGCCTATAGGAAAATTAAAATCTCTCAAAAACTAGGGGTTGAACGTTTTAGTACTAATTCATGTTTGCGTCTTGTGTCATTGAAAATTGCGTTGGAAAAACCAAAAAAATTTGGAATGGAAAAAACCATTTTTGTTACCAAGCTTACCGAAGGTAACGGAAGCTATGTGAGCGTTCTGAAGAATGAAAACAATTTACGTCTCCGATTTCAACAATTCCATGACAGAAATCCGTTTCAGACATCAGAACATTTTATGGTTCCGTGTCTGTCTCTTCGTCTGTTAGTTGGTCAGTCCGTCACTCAATTTTTATGATCATTCCTGACTTTTTTTTTCTTCTAAAATTTGATATAATTATTATTACTAGTTTTAAGTAAAATAATAAACTTAAGTGACTTTTATATGTGTAGATATTCTCTATGAGAGGCATCTCCGAGAAACATATAATAGTAGGCTCTAAAAAAACGGTATAATATAATACAATACATATAATTACTCTGTGATAGTCCCCATTCGTATTTTACTACGTTTTCATTAGCTTGCTTTCTTGTATGTTTGTTTGTCCAGTGCAAATCTTGCAATCGATTTATAACTAATTTCCCGAGTAGCTAGACATTTGAAACTTTTAGAATAGCTCAGACACACGACAACAATGCATTATTTTAATACTTTTATCCATCTTTCAGCAACATTTAATCCGTTTTCAGCAAATTGTGCTGTATGGAAAATTAGTTCGGAAAAAATCCGCAAGTTATTTTATTTGTTTTGGCATGTCCCATACTTTCAATCTTCATTTTGACAGGTTTCAAATTTATGATTTATGACATTTAAAAACGAAACTATATTTATTTGTCAGCCAAGAAAAAAGTTAGATATTTTTAATTGATTTCGATATGAAGTTCCAAAATTTATCATTCAATAAACACTTACAGAAGAACAGTAAGAGTTTGAGCTATATAAATTTTAATAATAATAATAAATAATACTTTATTTCCATAATTAATACATGCTAATAACAATAACTTCTGAGCATTATGAAAGCAAGGGCCGATGGCCGTCAGCTTAGAGTAGTGGCTAGATAAATATTAACTAGCTGGTAATAACTGTTCTTACACTATAACAACAACAAAGTGCAATGCCTAATAAGCACACAACAACGCTTAATAAATACAACACCCAAAGAAAACAATAACATTAACAACTATATTATTGACTTAAATAACTAGTTTAAATGTTGTTTTTAAATATTTACAACACTAACCATCAAAATAAACAAAACAATAAACTTCTTTATCNTTCCTCACTACTAATAGTAGGAAAAGTATTGTTTTGTTTTTATATAACCTTTGATTATATTAAGAGTATTTAACGTGAAAAAAATAAATAAAACATTCTACGTCTATATTATTATTAAATTATATATTTAAACAGTTTCTTTTCATCCCATTTATAAATTTGTGTACTAAGTTCTGTTTTAAAATTCAGATATTCTGTGGTTTTTTGACGTAAAAAATTTACCAATTTTGGTCTTTTCATTCACTATGAGTAAAATATCTTTAGGTAGGTTTCACAAAACCGCATTCAATCTATTAAGTTCCCTAGAACTGCAATGAATCTATTAGGTTTAACAAAACTATATTAATTCTATTAAGTCCCTAATAACTACAACAATGAATCTTTTAACTTCCACAAAACTATATTCAATCTATTAAGTTCCACAAAACTACAATAAATCTATTAGCTTCTACTAAACTACATTCAATCTATTAAGTTCCACAAAACTTCAATAAATCTATTAGGTTAACAAAACTATATTAATTCTATTAAGTCCCTAACAACTACAACAATGAATCTTTCAACTTCCACAAAACTATATTAAATCTATTAGGCTTCACAAAGCTACTTGTAAACTGACTATGTTCCTTTAAAATACATTAAATCTATTATTAGGATCCACAAAGTCACCACAAACCTTATTTTCTTTTAAAATATAACTTATGATTTCCTTTATATATATATAATAGATTTAGATAATTTAATTTAAATTAAGGTACTAAAAATAATTAATTAAATAAAAAAAAACAAAAATTAAATTCATACAAATTTATTACAGTAAAAAAAATATTACAAATAAACTTTATACATTTGATACATAATTACAGATAAATTTACATTGAAATATTATCATTATATTTACAATATTTATTTATTCATCTATTAGTTTACTACAACCATTACATTTATTTATCTTATTTATTTACTTATATCAATAATAAGAGAAAAACAGCCTGATTAGTAAATATCACATTTTATATCATTTATTGTTTACATCAAATATATTTTATGTATGAATTTAGATATACATATTAATATACAACTTTACTTATTTTTTAAATGACTATGCTTATAGTATATAATATATTTTATGTATTCATTTATTTGTCTATGTAAGGTTGATTAATTGTGAGCATAGATAATTAGTCAATAATCAAATTGTTCAAAATCCTGTTAATATTTAATTCAAATAAAAAATATCCTTTTATTGAGAATAAAATTTAAGTTACATTTTAGGGAGTCGAACCAAGAATCTTTACCATTTCAACATTATGAAATGAACAATAAATCTAATAAGTGTAAACAAATTATAATAAAATTTCTTTTCTTTTAAATTTATTTGTCTTTTGATTAATAATATTTGATTTACAATTTTAATCATTTATATATTTTTTGTTTGTTAAAGTAAATTTATACAACATAAAATATTCGAAATAATAAATTTTAATTTAAAATAATTTATATTGTGTTCATTAAAGTTAAAATTCGTTATCAGCGTTATTCTTCTTTAATATATTTACACACATTTTAATATAAATTATTATATGTTTAAAATGTATTAATATTTAAATTTACAACAGAAAAAAATTAAATTATAATTAAAATCTGTAATGTTNTATGTATATATATAAAAAGGAACTTAATTATTTGGTCAGATATATTAAAATTAAAAATAAACATTAATAGTTAAATAAAAAATTAAATTTTATAATAGAGATTATTTTTAACAATAATAATACTTAATTTAAACATTTTTTTTTTTATATTATATAACAGAATTAAAAAAATACAACTAATTTAATTGTGCAATGATAAATTATTGAAATATACATTAGTTTCAAAAATAGCAATCTTTAACTATAATAATATATTTAATTTTATATCTTTATCTTTTAACCTGTCACAAAGGCTAGCAAATTACGTGATTTTAATTACAGCATGATATGTATTCTTTATATTATTTTTTTTCTATGACTTAACGATAAATTTAAACGGTTGTTTGTCGACAATTGTAAAGAATTGTGATTGGAAATATTTAGGGATTATATTGCACGTTGTAGCAAACCAGTAAACATCGCTACAAAAGATTCCAAATAGTCACAGATCAAAAACAAAATATATATAATATTAGTCATTTTATAATCACAATATTCATTGAAATACTTCAGTTTCTCCAATATTTAAAATAGACATTGGAAATTGCTTATTTCAATTGCCAACTTTTATGAAGTCAAATAAAAAATAAAGTAACTAAAAGCTCTAGAAAAAGTGGTTTTATTGACTGTTATCAATCAAACATTATGCTTATTAAGTACACAATTGTGGTTGAATATAAAATAATTGTGTAACCACAATATTCAATCGAATTACAATTTATAGTCTCGACTATTTTCTATGACAAATATTATACATAGACTGATACAGAATGACTCATGGATATCAGTCTGTATGTATAATTGTAGTTAAAAATAGTCTAAGGACTGAAATCTGATACAGAATGACTCATGAATATCAGTCTGTATGTATTATTGTCATTAAAAATAGTCTAAGGACTGAAACGAACGTCAGATTGTAATTTGTATGTAAATTATGGTTAGGAAATTACAATATTATTTTAGATTAAACCAAGTTTGTACTTGTAATTAGCATTATAAAAGCTCTAGCAAAATTATTACATGTGATACTTATTTAATTTGATATTTTATCAGATTATTACAGTAATGGATTGTTTTGATACTAGGAAAACAGTTGCCAACTTAAGTATAACATAAAAGAATAATTTAACTAAAACCACTAGAATGATTATTATTGTGATGATTATTAACATATTATTCAATTTTTTTTATTATTAAAAAGAAGCTGTAGTTTAATTACCTAACTTTATTTCTATACTGTAGAAGTATTATTAGTGCAAAAGTGTTTCGGTAAATATAAAGTATTGCCAATCTATGCAGATGGAAATAATTAAGTAATTGAACATTGTTGTAATTACAAGGTGATGCTCTTTTTAATTTTATTGTGATTTTTCTAAAGCACTATTTTATTATTTGTATAATTAATATGATTTAAAAATGTTATTGTTTGTTTATTACCTATGAAGCTTTTGCTTACTTGTGATGATTATTTACCTTTTTAGTTATTATTTATCATTACATGTTAATTGTGATTTGATACAAGTTTAAAGACTAATCTAAACAACTAGTTATTGCCAACCTATAAAGGCGAGAAAAAATTAAACTATTATTGCAGTGTTCAATTGTATTATCTTGTGATGCGGTTATTGAATTTTATTCTGACAAAACTGAATCATTTTAAACGCTTCTTTGGCAAGTGATTGCCAACCTATGCAACAGCCTAATTAGTAGAAATTCCAATTAATTTTAAAGTTATCAGTTTTTTTTGTTAAAATGTACTTTATACTTAATTAATAATATACTTGTGATGGGGTTTAGGATTGTTCGCACTCAGGTCTGTCATCGGATGAGCTGCTGGATGGTCGATTGATCGATTCTTTTCCGTCGACAGGATTACTCGACCAATCCGATTCCGGATCCGAGAAGATGTTGGAATAATCGAAATTCTCTTCTTCGACTGAGTTCAGAGAGCTCGCATGAAGATAAGAGGTGGCGAAGGGTTCCAAGCTTGAAAAAGATTCGTCGTCCAACTTGGCAGAAGTCTCTTCATCTGATACGGCTTGAGAATCGGTGACGTCGAAAATTTCGGTGACTTTAACCTTGTTGTTCTCGTCCATGTAGTAGAAAGCCATGACGGCTTCGTGATGACTAGTGACTTGAAGTATGTTTTCGAACGTGTCGTCTGCCATTTCGATTTTAGAAGCCACGCTGTTTCTTCTCGAAGCAACTCGCTCAGACCTGTCCGATTCGGAATCGTCGAATTTGAAATTGAAATTGATCTCTTTCTCGTGATGATGTTGTGGTTGATCGTCGTTATGAAGGACGGAGTATCGTCTCTGCGAGTAGCTTTGCGTTTGTGTTTTTCCGGTGACCAACATCTGTATGATTTGTTCCAAAAGGAATTTGTTCATGACGATAAGACTAGATGCGACGTGGGGTGCGACTGAAATCAATTTCTTAATGGTAGCCAAAGCGAAATCGGCAGGTACCGTGTAAGGAGCGCTAAGTAACGTTATCAACTTCATTCCTCTGTGTGATAACATCCAGTTATAAAGTCCTTTGTTGGCTGAGTCGATGGCGTCTTGGAAAACTCGAACCACTGTGTCTGGCAGATTTGCAACCAAAGCTTCTTGCCTGTGCATCTTGCATTCTTGACACTGCGGGTCGTATTCGTAAGTCTCGTCTACGTTTTCCGAAACTATGAAAGTCGACTGGACGGCCAAACACTTCGTACAGTTTATCAAATTGTTCCTCTGTAGAAATCTCAAAGCGTCGTCGAACCCTTGTTTGCACAGGTTGGACAAAACTTCGGGTTTGGGAGGCCACAGGATCCTCATGAACCTGTAGATGTTTTGTTTGCTAAATTCGATGCTTGTGTTGGCAACATTAAAATTGAACAGCTGTGTGGAATAGTCACGAGGGCAGATGTCAGATTCACCGCAAAATGGACTCACTGTTATCGTATTTTCATCTAAAGTCGGCAAATTATCGCTGAATCCACCATCCATGTATCGTTCTCCTTTGAATTTGGGTGGCAGAAACCCGGAGAACACAGGTACGAAGGAACTAGCTGCCAACGCTTGAAGCAATTCTTCTTTTGAATCGAACTGCGACACGATTATATTTTTACCGTCATAAACCCTCGTCAGACTGATATGAAGTTTTCCGCTTACACGCAAATGAGCGTCATCCGGCAGCACTTTGTTTATCTTGTCGTGAAGAAATTCCTGAACGTTAAACGAAGGGCTGAAAGGTCCTAAAGTTCTTCTTCGAGCTTCTCGGATCAGACTGAGCATGTCACTGGCGACTTCGCCGATAGGTAAATCGCAAAGCAAACAGCAAGCAGCAATGGCTCCTGCTGAAGCACCGGATATCTTATTGAGAAGAAATTGCGGAGCGTACTTCTTGAAGCAGACAGCAACGCCGATGTGGTAAATCCCAAGGAAACCACATCCGGCGAATGATAAATTCATTTTTACGTCAGACATTTTGTTTTTGTTTAAAAAAACGAAGGATTTTCCCAAGAAACTGTCTCGTCTGAGTTTTCACAAGTATATCCTCTTCCAGTCAACTAAAACAAAAGAAAGAAAGAAAAATTAAGTACAGTCTAATTCAAAATAACCAAAAACATTTATCAGTGAAAATAGTGTTAAATAATCATAACACACATCGTCTTGAATAGAAAGTATAGTGCTATGTAAGCACAATACACAGTTTTAACTTGAATAGTGTTCAATAAACATAACACACATCGTGTTGAATAGAATAGTGCTATGAAAGCACAATACACATCGTGTTGAATAGAATAGGGCTACTATGTAAACATAATACACATAATTTTGAATCGAATAGTGTTGAATAAACATAGCATACATCACGTTCAATTCAACAGTGCTGACTAAAAATAAAACAATATTTTTTGAAACCCTAAATTTATTTTGATCTTGGATTTTAAACTTGGATGGTAAAATCTGAATAGTAAAAATTTAATAAGTCAAAATAGTTAAAAATTATTTCAATCAAAAATTAAATGGTAGAAATTCGAATGGAAAAACAATTCTATCAGTTGACGAGTTGAAGCTACATTAAATATTCGAATATAAATAAATCGAATATGGATCAAAAGATGAAAATTTCGACATATCATGTCGAATGTCGAAATAATTTTAGTTACAATATTTAAAATGTTTTAGCTAATGGATGTGTAAAAGTTAAATTAGTATTCATTGTCATGCTTTGAGTAGGTAACTCAAAATATTCAAAATTAGCGCCAAATTGTTAATTTGTTTTATGTTAATTATTCGAAAAATCAACAACCAAACTACAATTTTGTTTTTGTAAATGAAGTTTTGCATAATTAAATATAAGAGTTAATTGAAGATAATGTAGAATAAAATTCGTTTCATTGACCCAATTTAATGTAATTATGTTAATAATTATATCGTTAGTTAAGATATTTTATTTACTTAAATAGAATATTTTGCAATGAAAATCTATACGAGTTACAAAAGAAAGAATTCACAATAACTTCTTCCATTAATTGGTATAATGAAGGTCAGGTTTATTTGTTTTAAAAATTTAACATGAACTGACTTATTAAAGAATGTTTTTATTTATTTGTAAAGATTAGTAGGATAAATACATGTAGTAGGAGAGGTCTCACCTTACTGCATAATTACAAAATCATAAACTAATAAAAGAAATTAAAAAATAATAAAAGAAACTATACATTTCATCATTTAACAGCAATAATAACTTAATATTACAAGTGTGTAGAGTTTGTAATTTAGTGTTTAGATGTTACCTGATGATGCAATGTATTGAAATGTACATTGTAATACAAACACACCTATTGAACAACTAAAGTATTAATTTTTTATCTCTTTGTAAAATAGTTGTAGTTTGTAATGAAGTGTTTATATGCTGTCCCCTAATGATGCAATGTATTGAAATGTAATCGGGGACGTCGAAAATTTCGGTGACTTTAACCTTGTTGTTCTCGTCCATGTAGTAGAAAGCCATGACGGCTTCGTGATGACTAGTGACTTGAAGTATGTTTTCGAACGTGTCGTCTGCCATTTCGATTTTAGAAGCCACGCTGTTTCTTCTCGAAGCAACTCGCTCAGACCTGTCCGATTCGGAATCGTCGAATTTGAAATTGAAATTGATCTCTTTCTCGTGATGATGTTGTGGTTGATCGTCGTTATGAAGGACGGAGTATCGTCTCTGCGAGTAGCTTTGCGTTTGTGTTTTTCCGGTGACCAACATCTGTATGATTTGTTCCAAAAGGAATTTGTTCATGACGATAAGACTAGATGCGACGTGGGGTGCGACTGAAATCAATTTCTTAATGGTAGCCAAAGCGAAATCGGCAGGTACCGTGTAAGGAGCGCTAAGTAACGTTATCAACTTCATTCCTCTGTGTGATAACATCCAGTTATAAAGTCCTTTGTTGGCTGAGTCGATGGCGTCTTGGAAAACTCGAACCACTGTGTCTGGCAGATTTGCAACCAAAGCTTCTTGCCTGTGCATCTTGCATTCTTGACACTGCGGGTCGTATTCGTAAGTCTCGTCTACGTTTTCCGAAACTATGAAAGTCGACTGGACGGCCAAACACTTCGTACAGTTTATCAAATTGTTCCTCTGTAGAAATCTCAAAGCGTCGTCGAACCCTTGTTTGCACAGGTTGGACAAAACTTCGGGTTTGGGAGGCCACAGGATCCTCATGAACCTGTAGATGTTTTGTTTGCTAAATTCGATGCTTGTGTTGGCAACATTAAAATTGAACAGCTGTGTGGAATAGTCACGAGGGCAGATGTCAGATTCACCGCAAAATGGACTCACTGTTATCGTATTTTCATCTAAAGTCGGCAAATTATCGCTGAATCCACCATCCATGTATCGTTCTCCTTTGAATTTGGGTGGCAGAAACCCGGAGAACACAGGTACGAAGGAACTAGCTGCCAACGCTTGAAGCAATTCTTCTTTTGAATCGAACTGCGACACGATTATATTTTTACCGTCATAAACCCTCGTCAGACTGATATGAAGTTTTCCGCTTACACGCAAATGAGCGTCATCCGGCAGCACTTTGTTTATCTTGTCGTGAAGAAATTCCTGAACGTTAAACGAAGGGCTGAAAGGTCCTAAAGTTCTTCTTCGAGCTTCTCGGATCAGACTGAGCATGTCACTGGCGACTTCGCCGATAGGTAAATCGCAAAGCAAACAGCAAGCAGCAATGGCTCCTGCTGAAGCACCGGATATCTTATTGAGAAGAAATTGCGGAGCGTACTTCTTGAAGCAGACAGCAACGCCGATGTGGTAAATCCCAAGGAAACCACATCCGGCGAATGATAAATTCATTTTTACGTCAGACATTTTGTTTTTGTTTAAAAAAACGAAGGATTTTCCCAAGAAACTGTCTCGTCTGAGTTTTCACAAGTATATCCTCTTCCAGTCAACTAAAACAAAAGAAAGAAAGAAAAATTAAGTACAGTCTAATTCAAAATAACCAAAAACATTTATCAGTGAAAATAGTGTTAAATAATCATAACACACATCGTCTTGAATAGAAAGTATAGTGCTATGTAAGCACAATACACAGTTTTAACTTGAATAGTGTTCAATAAACATAACACACATCGTGTTGAATAGAATAGTGCTATGAAAGCACAATACACATCGTGTTGAATAGAATAGTGCTATGTAAGCACAATACACATCGTGTTGAATAGAATAGTGCTATGAAAGCACAATACACATCGTGTTGAATAGAATAGTGCTATGAAAGCACAATACACATCGTGTTGAATAGAATAGTGCTATGAAAGCACAATACACATCGTGTTGAATAGAATAGTGCTATGAAAGCACAATACACATCGTGTTGAATAGAATAGTGCTATGAAAGCACAATACACATCGTGTTGAATAGAATAGTGCTATGAAAGCACAATACACATCGTGTTGAATAGAATAGTGCTATGAAAGCACAATACACATCGTGTTGAATAGAATAGTGCTATGAAAGCACAATACACATCGTGTTGAATAGAATAGTGCTATGAAAGCACAATACACATCGTGTTGAATAGAATAGTGCTATGAAAGCACAATACACATCGTGTTGAATAGAATAGTGCTATGAAAGCACAATACACATCGTGTTGAATAGAATAGTGCTATGAAAGCACAATACACATCGTGTTGAATAGAATAGTGCTATGAAAGCACAATACACATCGTGTTGAATAGAATAGTGCTATGAAAGCACAATACACATCGTGTTGAATAGAATAGTGCTATGAAAGCACAATACACATCGTGTTGAATAGAATAGTGCTATGAAAGCACAATACACATCGTGTTGAATAGAATAGTGCTATGAAAGCACAATACACATCGTGTTGAATAGAATAGTGCTATGAAAGCACAATACACATCGTGTTGAATAGAATAGTGCTATGAAAGCACAATACACATCGTGTTGAATAGAATAGTGCTATGAAAGCACAATACACATCGTGTTGAATAGAATAGTGCTATGAAAGCACAATACACATCGTGTTGAATAGAATAGTGCTATGAAAGCACAATACACATCGTGTTGAATAGAATAGTGCTATGAAAGCACAATACACATCGTGTTGAATAGAATAGTGCTATGAAAGCACAATACACATCGTGTTGAATAGAATAGTGCTATGAAAGCACAATACACATCGTGTTGAATAGAATAGTGCTATGAAAGCACAATACACATCGTGTTGAATAGAATAGTGCTATGAAAGCACAATACACATCGTGTTGAATAGAATAGTGCTATGAAAGCACAATACACATCGTGTTGAATAGAATAGTGCTATGAAAGCACAATACACATCGTGTTGAATAGAATAGTGCTATGAAAGCACAATACACATCGTGTTGAATAGAATAGTGCTATGAAAGCACAATACACATCGTGTTGAATAGAATAGTGCTATGAAAGCACAATACACATCGTGTTGAATAGAATAGTGCTATGAAAGCACAATACACATCGTGTTGAATAGAATAGTGCTATGAAAGCACAATACACATCGTGTTGAATAGAATAGTGCTATGAAAGCACAATACACATCGTGTTGAATAGAATAGTGCTATGAAAGCACAATACACNAAAATGAGAATTTTTGTTTGTATATTTTATTAATTTATTTAATAAAAATTTCTTAAAGTAAAATAAAATGTTTGAACACAAAACAAATGTTAACTAAAACTGGGTTTTTTCGCAAGATGCACACAGTTGGAGGTATAGACGAAGAATGACACTAAGGGGGTCTGAATTCAGGGATATGTATGTTCAGATCATAGTGGGTCGGTCATCCGTTCTTATCTTTACTGATTACGTACATATCTTTTTTTTATTCTTTATACCTCTTATCTTATCATTTTCGGTATTATTGGGGATGATTATGAGAGATTTCTCATTCTCGATTTTATACATACATACATACATACATATATATATGTTAATACTATAATATACCAACCAACATAAGCGTCTGATTTTGATATGAATGAATCTGAGAAGAATTTCGGAAATCAAAAATACGCCGGGGAAGTGTGACGTCACTTACGTAAAAAAGTGTGTGTTTTTAGGTTAGCTGGCTCATAATATTGAATGTACCAATGGGTTTTATCAGTGCTATTTTACTTTATTATTATTTTTTAATCAATTATGTGTTTTATCATCTATAATGTATACATTTATTGGCTTATTAATGATGTTACTAATAAATGATAAGGTTAAAAACAGTTAAAAAAGCTTTTAATAGAGTAAAAAGAGCACATCCGTAAGTAAGTTATTTTACATCTTATTTGAGTTATTTGGAGAATTATTTGTTTTATCATCTATA
>KZ651638.1:286957-301390 GCA_001010745.2 Gerris buenoi
AAAATCGTGTAACGAAGTTTGCGATTCGAGACTCGTCCAAGTGTAACATTTTTACAGATTAATTGTATTTTATCTATTTAAAGACCAGCAAATCAAATCAATCATTTATTTTTATTGGAATAAATATGGTTGCCTTAGCGTAGCAATATTATTTTCAATTAACTTTCCCATAACATTAATAATTATAACTATTTATTTTTTATCCGGATTTTTTAATTTAAATTTTCAGTTTAAAGTAGAGATTATAAAATATATACATGTATGGATAAATGAAACAAGCGGTATTTTATCACAAATTAAAAATTAAAAATAATAATTCCAAGAACAAAAATTAAAAATATATATTTTTTTTTAGTTTATGTCAATATTTTAATTAGCTTGAAGAAATAATGATGCCCCGTGCCAATTATCTATCTTATACACACATAAATATTTTAAGATTAATTTAATAGGGATCTATTTAAAGATTTTAAAATCAAGAAAAGTATCTAGTCACGAGTTTAGATAATGTTATCAGTTTTTTAGTATAGAAAGAAAATTTGACGTGTGTATTATTTATGCTGTGCTAATTAAAATCGCTGAGAAAATTATAATTATAATTTTCATTTGTTTTTATATTACGTCATTTTAAAAATGAAACCCCCTCTATGAAACAATAAATTTAAATATAGTTTGGGATGTTGTTTACGCTGTAAAGATTACTGAAGTGTTGTAGTGCTGCGACATCTAGCGGTCTTTATTTAGAACTTGTCACACCACTAGTACTTAATCTTAGTCAAGACCTATTGAAATACATCAGCTGATTCATATGTAAACACAACACTGATTTATACATCGATTTGTAGATTTTGAGGTCGATATTCTTTAAGTTCGACTTTTCTCATTTATATTATACGTACATCTAATTTATATAGATTGCCAACTAATTTGGCAATTTTGCAGTATTTATACGCTACGACATATTTATAAAACGGTTGAAATAGTTTAGTTAAATAAATTAGACATTATTGGTTTGTAAAATCATAAAATCAATAATTTTATTATTCGTCTGCCAATTCAAACTAATTGGCAAGATTTTTTTTTTATACGAATTTAAACGGACTTCATTTAAGAATTTTCAAATCAAAATTTTTCGTAACCTTTACGAGACATAATTTATTGATATTATAATAAATTTTATTGAACGTGCATAAGTGCTTAGTGACTTCTTCATTTCAGAACTTCTTTCTTTTTTTGAAGTAAAACTTCTTTGGCGGCGGTAGAGTAAATTTTTTCATATAGTAACATCGTGTAACGAAGTTTGCGATTCGAGACTCGTCCAAGTGTAACATTTTTACAGATTAATTGTATTTTATCTATTTAAAGACCAGCAAATCAAATCAATCATTTATTTTTATTGGAATAAATATGGTTGCCTTAGCGTAGCAATATTATTTTCAATTAACTTTCCCATAACCATTTCTTAATCCTAAAATAATAAATTCGTCAAAAAATGTTAGAGAGCAATGCATTCTATAGAACTTAAGTTTCACTTCTAATGCGTGAGAGCCTCACACAAATTTTTTGGTATTTGATAAGTTTGCTTTTATGTTTGTTGGTTTGTTTGTCTAAAGATAACTGGCGTAAAAATTGACCCATTTAAACGAAATTTGGCACACTTGCGCATTTTAGCATTTGTAACAACTGTAAAGTTTTTGTTTTTAGAAATTTCACACTTAATTATCATCAAGATAGCGACAACTAAACATAATTTTTTAGACAGCATGACGTGTTATACATTAATTAAAAAGGTCTCGAAGAATAGGGAAAGAATATGTAACTATTAAAAGTTCACACAATATATTCAAGATGGCGGCCAATATTATGTTGGACGTTTAAAAAAAGTTGCAATCCAGTTAACAAATCTCTAACTTATTCTAACCATCTCTAACAACCTCTTAAAAACAAATATAACACATGTAAAAGAATCCCCCCCCCCCCTACTCTAGACACCTCTCTAGACTGTTTAATTAACCCGTAATAACGTTCATAATAGTACATTACGCGTCGAGTGCGGAAAGTAGTATTTTGCATGTGAGTGCGGAGTTTGCACCCGAGCGACAGCGAGGGTAGTAAAACCACTCGAGCAATGTGGTTTTAAAAAAATGCCGTTTTCGCACGAGTTGCGTATCGTACTTTATCTACGATTATTAGATTTTAATAATAAATACAGAAAAAAATAATCAACTTCCTGTATGTAGGTTCATATTTCTCTTTTGATAAAGATGACATTAATTCATTAGTTGTATTTTGTGCCAAATTAATTATTTTCGTATTATACTCCTCATAATCGTCATAATCACTTAAATTAAAAAAAAAACTCTATATAAACTGTCACTTTTATTAAAAAAAAAACATAAAATTGGTTTTGTTAAATGTAAAATAACTCGCTAATCGTGCGTAAAGTTGAAGAATTCATCTTCTTTACCACCCTAGGGCGGTAAAGAAGAGGAATTCTTCACATTTATGAGATGCGCATGCGCAATGAATACAAGTACGTAAAGGATCACTTTCCACGTATCTAAACAGAGATACAATGTTTATATTTCGTATCAATCGTAGATTAATATGTTTTTAGCACATAAATTAATTCTTATCACAAATTTCATACGAATTTTTATGAAACGGATCCCTCCACAATGGATACTGTTGGACATCCCTCTATAACCTACAATTGCTGCTCAGTCACTGTAATAGAAAAGGTCTGACACGTGTATGTTTTCCTCGTACACGATATCGTTATCCTCACCAAATCCTAATCTTATCTAATTGCTCTAATAAAATTAATAGTTTCGTAAGCATTTAAATGAACACGAGTGTTTGACAAAACGTGAGTAAAACTCAAATATTTTCATTCCTCATTTTCATGTTGGGTCTTTTTAGGGTTTAAAGGTCATCCTAGAAACCCTTATGCTTTTGGTAGTTCGTCCGTCCGTTCGTCGCATCTTGGATCATATCTTCCGACGTGTTGTAGCAAGAGATTTAAAATTTAGTGTACAATTTCAAAACTTTCCAATTTAGTTCCGCAATTACTATTCCTTGACTGGACTAAGATTTTATTATTTGTATACTTTAAAACAAAAGAGCATTTAGGATTAAAATCAATAAAGTTTCGTTATTAATTAAATACATGTGGTTCACACCTATATTTACACTGTGGCAAAGATACTACTGATTCACAAAAAAATAATCTTTTCGAACGGCACAGATTTAAACTTCTGGAGTAAGCAAAAGTTTAAATCTAGAGTGGATTACTTAAAGTTGTTGAAAGATATTAAAGAGTCTCAAATTAACAGTTTTATACTTTAATGGGTAAAGTTAAATGTTGGTAAAGAACCTGGAGATAAGATAAGGTAGAGCTTACTGAAGAGCGCCAAAGCATCAAGCATTATACAGAGTAAGTAAGCTAAAGTTCCCAAGTCCCACGACTTTGTCATTTTAAGTACTCCTTAGAGAATTCTTTCTTATTTCTCTTCAGATAACTTAAAGTAATTTGATGAAAACTTTATTCGTCTCTAACGTTCTTAAACAAAGTAAGTCAGTGTATGTTATCTAACTTGAGGCTGATAAGTCGGTACTTCTTTAGATTGTTACTCCCCTATGTTTCTTTAGACTATAAATAACTTTGATTAAATAACTATTAAGAAAAAGGGATGTTTAGTCCAATATACTGTGGGACAAAGGAATAGTACACTTCCGTTTTTATAAGGGGAGTAACAGTCTAAAGAAGAACATTCCGTACACCTTCTTTAAATTGTTAATTCTTCTTTATTTTTGTTTATAAGGGAAGTAACAGGCTAAAGAAGTGCCAAATAAAGTGCTTGGTAAAAGAATAGGGGAAAATATTATGGATAAAAAAAATCTTTATAGGATTACCTACAGCAAAATCTAAGTCGTTTTCTTTTGCAATTTTTAAACCACCGTGATTTTAATTTTGTCCGTTTAATAAGATAAGGCTAAGCAATGCCAAGATGTCACAAATTAATGATGGTGAACTGGTGAACATTAAATATTTTATTTCCAGAAGGTAGAAAAAAAATTAAGTTTTCAGTTTAATTTAGAGGGAGTAAAATAAGACTTTTCTTTCCTAAACAAAGAAATTCTCAAAAACCAAAACATAATAAAGCAGTGAGAAAAAAAGGATTGCCAACTTAATTATTTTGTAAATATCAGAGAATGAATGGCTAATGTAATGAAGTTGTTAAAATTAGGTAGTAACACAGCTTTTTAGCCCTCAATTGTGAGTTCTTCTTATCAATATAACATTTGTTTACAACTGCATTTAAATTAACCTAATAATCTTCCATTTCCGTTTTATCGCATTTTTATTAGTTTAAAGTGTGATTTATATTAGCTATAAACATTGGTAACATTGTTTATTATCAATAACCACAACATGCATTTGGACGTATTTTCTCCCTTCTGGAGATACCACATGGTAATTAAATCAGGAGTATAGTGATAATTAGCATTATTCCCGAGGCGTAGACAGGGGAATTAATGGCCTAATTCTTTCGGCTGCACCTCGGGATTTAGGAACCGTGGTTCTTTCGGATTGATCTCAATAACTAATAACAATTACAATTACTATCTTAGTCTCATCGGGAATAATTGTTTACTGTACTCGCTTGGTGCATAAATAACTATTATTTATGCACTAGGGAAAAAGTTGGTTCTTGAGGCGAAGCCGAAGGAATCATGGTCCCTAAATCCCGAGGCGAAGCCGAGGGAATTAGACTTTTTAATTCCGAGGCTTAGCCGAGGGAATAACGGAGATAATTATCGCGAAGGGAATAATGGCACTTTACTCACGATGTATATACAATATTTTATCTCCAGTAGAGNATTCGTATTCATCTTCTTAACAACTTTTAAAAGTACAACATTTCGCCAGCACATTTCATCACCACAATATTTTATTTCATTTCAGTTAGGGAACATTTTTATTTTACATTAATTTAATTCTCATTTTCACGAAGAAAGACATTTTTATATCCACTTTTCACTGTAGCCTTTTCAGTTCAAAGTAGTTATTATTTTTAGCATAACTTATATATATGTCATTTTACACTTTAATACAGTTCACTTTATTTTTTGCCATTTTTGAATTGAGGAGAAATATATTATTATTATTTTTTTGCATTCATTTTTTTTCTTTGCTCAAACCAGCCAATCCAACGAGGTTGGATCTCAGAGATTATTCTGAACTTAATCTCAGATCTGCCTGCACAATATGTATATTTTTTGTTTTTGTTTTTACAGTCATTGATATTATTCGAACTTTGAAAGTTTCCTGTAATTTTCCATTGTTTTTAAACTTTTATTGCATATCAAAAAATAAACTAATGATTATCTTCTTGGAAAATATAATAAAAAAACTAAAAGGTATATTACTTTCTGTTATTAAATTAAAACAAAAAATGGTTTTAAACTATTGACCTTTTTCTGTCATATGATAATGTAAATTATTTTTCCCATGACACTTACAAAATCTTAATTTCATGGAAAATCTAAAAACAATAAAATAAAACCTCTAAATGAAATAATTAAACTTTTAAGTCTATTTAGAAGAACAAAATACANTAAAATAATACATTCATCTTATAATATTAAATGACTAATCATAAAAATTGTAAATTCATAAAATTATTGACTTTTATTATCCAGGTCTTATAATTTTATTTAAATGTGTCTGAAATTTTAATTTTAATATAATCTTAAAATAAATGTGTATAATATGTCTCAAGATCTAAAAGTAAATGCGGTAAACTTTGTACAGGTGTTCAAATTTGGATGGATTATACATACAATGGTATTGTATGTAGTTGCATTACTGGGAGTGATAAGGAAAATTGATTATTTTGATAAGCGGTAAAATTATATCATTTAGTTAAACAAACGACCTTTCAATGTCGAGTGCAATAAGCATGAGAAACATTTTCAAATATGAAGATTATTTTGTCATATGTCATATTTCAAAATATCAAATCCGTACTGACAAAATCTCTTTTACATCTCTGACAAAATTGTCTTTTATCAAAAATCAAAATGATGGTCATTTTAAATCTAATCCCCCCCAAATAACCTAACCGTGAAGAAGGGTCATATTCCAGACCTACTCCTCAAAAAGTCAGCCTACCAAAGTACTGATACCTGCGTTGCAGCCAAGTCTACTCCTTCTTTATTGAAACAGATCTAGTTTCCAGACCCCCTCCTCAAAAAGTCAAACTACCAANTGACCTTTTTCTGTCATATGATAATGTAAATTATTTTTCCCATGACACTTACAAAATCTTAATTTCATGGAAAATCTAAAAACAATAAAATAAATACCTCTAAATGAAATAATTAAGCTTTTAAATCTATTTAGAAGAAGAAAATACATTTATTGATACATATAACATGAATAAATACAATGATACATACATACATAAAAAAAATAATGCCGATACCTAACTGTCACCAGGAAGGTTCCTTAACAGTTCAGTTAGGTTTCCTTGTATGTTTTAAATTTGGTGTGAATTATAGTCCTAAATCCGTTCCAACCTTACATGATTTCATTACTGTACAATGTTAGCGCGCATGCGTATAAAACTTGTCCTAAACGATTCTCGAGCTATCTGCCGGACAATACAAAGGACGGTATACAAATAGGGTACAAACCTGATAAGTTAAATAATTTCATAGTATATGTATAATTTCTGTATATTTTTTATGAACAGGCAGATTTACGCTAGAATTTTAATTTATTGTAACGCGCTTTTTAACTAATCTATCTATATTATTAAAAAAGTTTAGTAAACAAACAAGTTGAGGGACATACTTCACTGAGTGTAGAATGCGTTAGGAGATACCCCTCTAGAAGAGGATTGAGTCCGGGGAGGAAAGGGAGAGCTTGAGAGTGTCATAATACTAACTGTGTAGACAGAGTNTAAAACAAAAAATGGTTTTAAACTATTGACCTTTTTCTGTCATATGATAATGTAAATTATTTTTCCCATGACACTTACAAAATCTTAATTTCATGGAAAATCTAAAAACAATAAAATAAATACCTCTAAATGAAATAATTAAGCTTTTAAATCTATTTAGAAGAAGAAAATACATTTATTGATACATATAACATGAATAAATACAATGATACATACATACATAAAAAAAATAATGCCGATACCTAACTGTCACCAGGAAGGTTCCTTAACAGTTCAGTTAGGTTTCCTTGTATGTTTTAAATTTGGTGTGAATTATAGTCCTAAATCCGTTCCAACCTTACATGATTTCATTACTGTACAATGTTAGCGCGCATGCGTATAAAACTTGTCCTAAACGATTCTCGAGCTATCTGCCGGACAATACAAAGGACGGTATACAAATAGGGTACAAACCTGATAAGTTAAATAATTTCATAGTATATGTATAATTTCTGTATATTTTTTATGAACAGGCAGATTTACGCTAGAATTTTAATTTATTGTAACGCGCTTTTTAACTAATCTATCTATATTATTAAAAAAGTTTAGTAAACAAACAAGTTGAGGGACATACTTCACTGAGTGTAGAATGCGTTAGGAGATACCCCTCTAGAAGAGTATTGAGTCCGGGGAGGAAAGGGAGAGCTTGAGAGTGTCATAATACTAACTGTGTAGACAGAGTGAGGGAGATATATATTCGTACGAGAAGAGGAAAGCCTGTAAGGCAGAACTTGAGAGTAGGTATATTAGATTAGATTGTCAGCGAGAAAAGGAAAGTAGATAGTAGTTGCGCCTATCCCCCACTACCTCATCCACTATACTACTTCCCTTCTCATATTCTATAACTATACTACTTCCCTTCTCATATTTCGTAACTATACTACTTCCCTTATCATACCACGTCGGCCGCGCAGCGGCCGCCACTTCTTCGGGGGTTGACGAGCGAACCGAGTAAGGGGCAGAGCCCTCTAGTTTTAATTAATTAAATAGTTACGATATTTTTGTATATTTTAAATAATTTTGTATCTAAACTGTTCCAACTGTACCAAGTTATTTCTAGTAGTTTAAAGCCAAAACCAACAGCTTGAACTACTAACTTGTAAATAACTAAGCATTGTTGTTCTTGAACAACTTTTGTCTTTTGTAATGAACTTTGTTGTTGCGAGATTTTCTAAACAATATAAAATAGAGATTTTATCCAACAGAATAGATAAATCTGGGTTAAAGTTAACAACTTTACAACAAAAAGTGAACTATTCGAAGTATCAAAAAGTTATTGTTTGAAAACTAAATCATTATAAGCTAAAACTGTTACTTCTTTAGACTGTTACTCCCCTATGAAATTTAAGAATATAAATGACTTTGACTGAATAACTATTAAGATAAAAGGATGTTTAGTCCATGATGTACTTTGGGACTAAGAAGTATCAACCTTCTGTTTTTATAAGGGGAGAGGAGAGTAACAGTCTAAAGAAGAACATTCCGTGCACCTTCTTAAGGTTGATACTCTCCTTTGTTTTCTTTATAAGGGGAATAACAATCTAAAGAAGTGCCTTAAACTTTGATAAAGTAAGCTTCTTTGAGAAACTACATTTTCTTCGGTTTTTTAACATGGATATGTTTTAGCTCTGGTGTACACAGGGCCTATTTAACAAATGGGCCCGGTGGGCCCCGGCCCAGGGGCGCAGAGGTTTTGGGGCGCACGAAGTTAGACCCAACAAAATCTATTTTCTAAGGAACTAGATTATTCACGGGAAACCCGCTTTTATATCGTTAGATTTGTTTTGACTACATCTTAACATTTTGTAATCATATCTTCAAAACCGTTTTCGAGAAATAATTTAACTTCAACTTTTTTCAGAGTTTTTGGGGGTAATGCCCCAAAAGTTGAAGCTAAAATTAATTTCTCCCTCAGGGTAAGATTCTAAACATTTATGCCTAATTTCATGAAAATCGGCCCAGTATTTTAGGCTCCAGACGTCTACACAGACAGACGACATNATATGAGAAAGTTAGAACGAGTAGCGTATAGATTTTTTGAACAGTTGGCAGATTTAAAGTTAAAATTAATTTCTCATTTTGCCTCAGGGAATTATTGATTTTACTGATTATGTATAAAAAAAAAATTGGTCCGAGACAACTCAGGCAATCTTTCTCATAATATACGTGTTCATAATTACTTATGGACCCGAGTTCTTAATTTTTTAGTTTTCGTTTTTTTGTAGGTACTTAGTAAAGGTACTTGGTAGGTAACTTGTCCTCGACGGGAATCGAACCCGGTCTCTCTCTGTCTGCCTTTAAAGTTATTTTCTCAGAAACCCAATTTTATCCAGGAAAACTGCTTAATATTGTTAGATTCGTATTTAAATGGACTACATTTTAGAATTTTTTTATAAATCTTTTTTAATAAGAACCGTTTTCGACAAATAATTTTTTTCAGTTTCTGGGGCGTAGCAACCCCAAATTTGGAGCTGTAATTCATTTCTTGATTTCGCCACTGTGTGTAAAATCTCAAAATCATCAAAATCGGCCCATTAGTTTAAGCTCCACGCGTCAGTTAAGACGACAGACAGACTTTTTTTTAAACAAATGTTTGGACTCAGGGGATCTCAAAACGTGTAATACTCGGCTCGTTTCCAATGTTCGGTTCGGCAGTCTGGACGAGGCTTTTGAGCTATTGATTATTATTTTCGGTTAATATTGTGATAATTAGATTATACTTGTGATTTTTTTCAGGATGGATAAAATAAGTTTATGATCCTATATTAACTTTATATGAAACTAAGCTGACACCGAGAACTCGAGAACAGGGGCAAAAGACAGGCAACAAGAAAAGGTAACTAGTGACTCATGTTTTCTCTGTGACAGCTTATATTTTCACTGATAAAGCTTACAATATCACTGATGAAGCTTACATTATCACTGATAAAGCTTGTTTTCTCTGTGACAGCTTATACTTCACTGATGATGTTTACATTATCACTGATGAAACTCATATTTTCTTGTGAAAGCTCTGATGCAATAAATATTTTCATCTCTTAAATTATGGTATTTTATTTGTTTATTTTAACTAGCACAATATAATGCTTAAGCGCGCTCCAAGAGGCAAATAAAACAACTAAAAGTTATTGAAATACATAAATAAAAGGGATTAAGGCAGCGCTGTCAGGATGAGAGACGTCAAATTAGCAAACTAATTATAAGAACAAACTTTCCTCGTGGTTTTTTTTTATTATTTTTTTAGTAAGTTTTTCTCAGGAGGGGGGGGGGCGCGCTCAAACTTTTCTTGTAGCTCCAAACTTGTGGACGAGAAAAGAGCAAGGCTGAAGGGTTGAAGGGAAAAACTTTTTGTCAGTAAAGCGGCCATATTGGGACTTAGAAAAAGTTTTTCCCTTGTGACAGTTTGTTCCCAAGGCACCTTAATGTTGTCTCATAATAGCAATTTTCTTTTTAACAAATTTATTTGTTCTTTTAATATCCTTATATTAATAGAACATATCATAATTAAAGGGTTGTAAATTCGATCTCTAAATATTCCACATAGATATTTTTATATTCTTATTTATTTTTGAAGTTGGACCCACATGTAATAAAATAAGTTAAAATCTATATATAGTATCTATAATCTAGTTTTGTCTGTACGTTGGTCAGAATTTGAAAAATTTTTAGATCTTTTTCATTTCATGCATTCCGAAGACCGATTCTTGGCCTTAACCATTTTTCGTGGTATCTGTCGCCACCATTCCGACTTTATAGGAGCAAAGCTGGCTAAACAAAATCGATCATTTTTTTCAGAGGTGAGCGCAAACATGATGTTGTATGGTTGGTTTCATTAAAATAATGATTAGAACCAAGGTTATTAACAATGTTTGGACTCAGGGGATCTCAAAACGTGTAAATCTATCAAAATTTCAAAATCTAATTTTCGTGCCATCACAATACTTTCTCTTTATATGAGAAAATAAACTTATTTAAAGCAAAACATATTTAAAGTACGTGATAGGATGCGTGGAAGCTATGTGACACACTATTTAGGCGACTATTTTGAATTTTAATCAAATAAAACAGTATATATAAGTAGCGTAATTTGTATTACATTTTTATAAAACTATACCTATTGAATTTAAGTTTACTTAAGTTTACTTTTAAGATTCAATTTACTTTAAATACGTAATAAAAATTTAAAACACATAATATGTGTTTTATGATGAAAAATTTCCAATACTAACATTGACAATAAAAAAAACAATGTTATAAACTCAGAAATTGATCGTTTCATATTATCATAAAACACCTGACACATTAAACATCTGTTAAAATGATGTATTTTTGTTAATGTCACTTGTTCATAGTTATTTTTTTTAATTATTGTTAATAGTTTTTTTTTCTAATATACTTGTGACTCTCTCTCATAGAGATAGAAGAAATGTTTTTATTTACCTCAATGGACATTATTAACAATAAAATTAACATGATTGAAAATGACTTTAATCTCCAGAAGGGAGAAAAAGTTATGATTTTTTATTAGTTTTTTAGACGGACTAGAGTAAGCCTTATCTTCCCTGAGTTCAAAAAGTAGGGAGAAAAAGTAAAACCAGGGAAAAAAAGAAGGATTGCCAACTTAATTATTTTATTAATAGTAGAGAATGAATCTGATGTAGTGAAGTTGTTTAATCAGGTTAGTGATACTGCTTTTTAGACCTTATTTCTAATTTGCGCTTATTATTGTGTAAACCTGCATCTAAATAACCTTCTATTTGAGTGTAATTGCAATTCTAATTTGTTTTTAATATTGAATCTCTTATTATGTGCTATTAAAAGAGCTAACAGTTATTGCTATTTATTAAAATAATAAATAAAAACTCTGTAATGGATGAAGATGCGTTTTCTCCCTACCCCTACTGAAGATAAAATATTGAATGAACCTCGGGCGTAAAGTGCTATAATTTCCCTCGCGATAATTATCTTCCTCGGCTGCGTCTCGGGAGCTAATTAGCGTTATGCCCATGGCTTCGCCTTGGGATTTAGGGAACATGGTTCCTTCGGCTTCGCCTCAGTCTTATTAGCTCAGGGAATATTGACTTACTTAACCCTCTAGCTGCATAAACAAATATTAGAAAAAGGTCGAAACATCTCATAATGGGGGGAAAAACGAATTGTTTGTATCATTTTATAAATATCATCAACTTAAAAAAGGAATAAAAATGTAAAACGCATACTTATGGAAAATTACGAAAAATATTGTAAATTTCAAGTAGTAACATTGACAATAAAAAATTAATATATCTCTGAACTCTTTATCATTTCATATATTATCATAAAACACCTGCCTTATATAAATTACTGATCACAATACACAAAAATGTGCATTAAATATTATATAAGTATTAAAAAAAAAAAGTAAAAAGAAGTATCATTAAATATATATTATATTAGCAGTGAATTCATAATTCATGCATTCTTTCTTATCTTTCACGGAACATATAATATATAAATATACTAAATAAAGATAAGAAAGTTATCAGATTAATGTGAAATGTACAAAGTGAAATATTTTATGAGTCAATCTAAAGATCAAGTAGTTTTTAAATGTACAGAATGACAACACTGAAACCCATTGTAACATAATTTACAGTAGATTACAGAATATTATAAATATGTACAATGTCTGTCTGAGTATAGACTTGAACAAGAGGAAAATTTTTTTTTGTCTACAATTGCCCGACAAAGTGGTTTTGTTCTTGCACTCAAAATATTACGCAAAACATCAGATTCCTGCATTTACTTTTCCTCACTATACTTTCCCGCAAGCCAGTGATCCAACTTATGAACAAATAATAGCCTCTACTAGCCAGGTAACATCGTATAAAAGAAGTTGGCAACACTGGCTATAAGCAGAACAGCTGGTGTAGTTTGTAGTTGTTTTTTTTGTTGTCTAGTTTTTTGTTGTGTAGTTTTGAGTTAGTTATTGATTGTACTTTTACTTTTATATTTTAATTATATGAAATCATAATTATTATTAACAACGGGAGACAGACAGAGTACAGAGAAAAATAGACTCCAGCGCCGGGATTCGAATCACAGGCCTCCTATATTTCCAGTAAAAACGCTCAGTGAACGTTAGAACTTTCCGTAGTATGAATACTACCAAAATCTTAAAAATTGAATTTCTAATTGATTGTACTAGGTACGGGTACTAATTGGGTACTTTATAATTATAAGCGTTATTTCTCGGTCTAGTTCTATTGTCGTAAATGTCGACTCCTACATTTGTGGAAAGTTGACAGCTTAATTCGGAACTAGGTATCATTACTAACAAAGGAAATTATTCTTCAGTGTAGCTTAGTTGGTTAGAGCGTCTATACTGGAAATATAGGATGCCCGTGGTTCGAATCCCGGCGATGGAGTCTATTTTCTCGGTCTGTCTCCCGTTGTTTATAATAATTATAATTTGATTTAAATTAAATTTTATTTACAGATTAAAATCTAACTGTAGGAAAAATTTTATGTTCAATTCGACCTTAAAACGTTTTTACTGCACTCGAGAAACCATTCTACCTTCGCATGCAGCTGGTGCGTAAATATTTCTCTTGAGTGCAGCAAAAGTGCCACTTTGTCTGAAACCAATTTCTTTCTATGGGTTTATGAATTCAGGGACATTAAAAAAAATCGTTCAAAACGATCACATTTATTTATTGTAAATTATGTTAAAATTACATTAAAAAAAATATAGTTATATTTTTTTTACCGTGGCACCGGCTTAATTGTATATTTAGAAAAACAAGTAAAATGAAGTAAATTAATTTAGATATTTGTTTAGACAGATATTATATCGATTTAAAGACCAACAAATAAATTAAAACAAAATACGTGTGGTGTCGTGGGACACCCGGTAGGAACGAAGTTCCTTACGTTTCATTAAATATAAATTATAAAATCACAGTAATAACTACTTATACATGGTGGAGTTAGAAAAGAGACAAAATTAAAAGTAAATAACTATTTGCACTAGCGGAGTTAAGGCAAAATTAAATGATAAGCTTTTTTATCATCTTTGAAGCGAGCGTCTTTCAATAAATAATGTATTGCATATTGAGAAAAAATGTAATGATAAATTTATAGTTAAAGCAGATGGTTGTAGAACACAAAAGAATTGTCCTCTCAGACCCCGTCGGGATATTACTCCAATTAAATATTAAAATAAAAAATATAAATCATTAAATCATAAAAACTTCTGCTTGTAACAGGTTGAAATTTTACATGCTTGTTTCAATTATACTATAGGTGATGTATACAAAGTTTCATTTAAATCGTTACGTTAAAACGTAAGATATCGGCAAAAACGTTGTTTTCTTTATTTTAATCGTTTTGGTCCGCTTTAATAAATTTAGCGATCTTTATCACTTCATAGCAGTGTCGGTGT
>KZ651638.1:312643-323256 GCA_001010745.2 Gerris buenoi
AAAAAAAAAAAAAAAAAAAAAAAAAAAAAAAAAAAAAAAAAAAAAAAAAAAAAAAAAAAAAAAAAAAAGCGATCGAGAAACGGCTTGAGGGGAATGTAGTTGAGACCTTCCCTGAGGCGGCCACAAGACTAAACAACCCATAGGAACAAGCTCTGCCATCCCCTCCCTTGAACAACGCACCCCCTTCCCAGAGACCCTTGGTATCACCCAGTGATACCTTCCGCCACTCAGTTGAAACTGCTAGATATCACCTGGTGATACCTCCGCAGTCAAAGAGTTAAACCTTTTTCATCCCTGAAGACCCAAGGATAAGAAATTCAAGTAAAATAAATCCTTATAAAACCTCCAAAAAGTCTAATTAATGATGTTATTAATCTAATACACATATTATAGAGATTGTATTATAAAATAATTAATTATTATTTACCTTTTCTATTCAACCTTATTTTCGAAATAGCTTTTTATCCTTTCCAGCAAATAAAGGTACCTAACAGAGAAGATAACATTCAGAATGTTCTTTGCAGCAGTTGACGGTAAACTCATTTACAATTTAGATGCAGGCATCTAATAGTATATTATGTTACTAGGCTGTGAAGTGAGTTTTTTCTTTACCGCGGCAATTACATTTACTGTCGAGCAAAGCGAGACAGGAAATATTGCCAAGGTAAAGAAAAAACACTTCACAGTCGTGTAGCATATGCTATTTCTGAGGTAGCAAACAATGAAAAAACAGTTTTCATTGTTTTTTTCTTTACTGCCAGGAGTAATGAAAAGATTTTTTAAGTCCATGTGATGAAAAAAATTGATTTTAGCTTTGTTTTTTAGGCTCTAAAGTTACTATATCACAGCCTACCATGGAATAAAATAATTTCCTTGTCCATTGTCCATAAGACTATGCTGAAGGAGACAATATGGTCGATATAACAATAATGGAAGTAATTATTAATTCGGATAAATTGAGAAAGGATGATGCCACATGATGTGTGCTACGGCAGAATCTGTAGTTGAGTTAACTATACTTAGAAAAGTCAACATACACTATAAGTATTAATATGAAACTATCTGTACTGATAGTCAGAGAGAATTTCAGCACTGTGCTGAAATTTGGTGATAAGTCATAATACCTCTGAACTAAGGGTGTGTAATTGTATTTGAACGAGGGTTAACAAAGGGTCCTTTTTACTTAAGCACCCCCCTACATCGCTTTGTCTTAATTGTTATTTAGACAGAGAAACATATACGGATTAGTATATATTCCTTAGTCTAAATTAATATTAAGACAAAGGGAAATTTAGTCCAATGGGGCAAAGGAATGTCACACTTGAGTATAAAAATGTAATAAAATCCCTTAGTCTAATTAACTATTAAGACAAAGGAATATTAATTATACACTAAGAAAACTGTAGAGCTCATTACACTATAGTTCTTTATCTAAGATTTAGTATTACCCATGATAAGATTCGATTTTAAAATAGCGTAATAGAACTGTCCCAGGAGTCTCAATTTTTAATTTTTGTTGGGCAGACGATTGTTTAGAAAGGGAGGTGCTAAAGTAAATAAGAGTTAGGAGTTCTTCTTGCTGCTTCTTAAAGGCTCTCAAGGATTTGTATTTGGTGTAGTAGATTTTAGCATGTTTGAAGATTTTCTGAGAGGATTGTTGAAGGCATTTGTATTATAAAATTACTTAAAAACTCCATACAGTCTATCCAGGTCTTATGCCCTGGACTTAATGTTTCATGGCATTATCAGGGTGAATTCACCGTACTATAGAGTTCTCTCTTCTTTAAATAATGCGGAATGAAAGCTTTGATAATATAATAGAATATTGAATATTTCAGCCCTGCGTGCTGGTTTACACGGGTAGAGTAAACAGGAAAGTAGAGTAACTCTACCCGTAGAAACCCGAAAAAACGCTCAGTAGAGTAGAGTGGCGAGTAGAGTAGCTAGTAAAATTAGTAGAGTGCACTCTACTTGCTACTCTACTCTCCTGCTGTTTACTCTACCCGTGTAAGGGTTTAGAGCCGGGTGGCTTAAAGGACAAAATATTGTTTATATATTTAAAAAAAAAAAAACCATAATAACACATTACTTACAATACCAAATATTTGCCCTTATTTATGAAACAAACATTTATGACAATACTTTCACTACCTTTAGTAAACTCGGAAGGAAAAGGATAAAGAATTGTATTTATGCATAGAAAATAATACGACAAAATACAATAATATGACAAAACGTTCATTTAGTTATACATTAAAAAAAAAAAAAAAATCTTATACTACTACAATTTAATTCAATATATTCTTCACTGCTCATTTTCTCCAGTTGCTAATATAATTTTTTTTATAGATTAAAATCAAAATGTTGACCTCCATGATATCTCTTATCAACAATTGATGCTCATATACAATAAATATTAATATACTCATATAAACTATAACCATACTTACATAAATATTTAGTACGAGTGTATGCAAATATATAATTTTGGTTTACTTTTAAGTAATAATTTTATAATCTAGTAGTTTTATAATTAATATAATTTAATTTTCTATATTGGTTATATTCATTCTCAATAGATTTTGTTTGAATTAATATTTTTAATGTAATTTTATATATTGATAATGTATATCAATATATGTAGTATTATTTCTCTATATGTGTAGTGTAATCATACTGAAAATATAACAAATAACGATATTAAGTAATCTTGTGTCCCTTAATTAAAAATTAGTTTATAATCTAATGTGTGTCTAAAGTTAACTAATATAATTACATCATCACAAGTTATAACTGAAAAGGAAGAAAAAAAAGTTTATCAAGATGAAATTTATCGATATAAATTTATGTATTTTTGCTGTCATAAGTTTAACATTTCAAAATGTAAGTAAATAATTATTTAAACTGAAATCTATTTGTGTACATTAAAAGATTCAATATATTGATAACGAGTTTACCTTAAGTAACAAAGGCTTGATAACGAGTTTACCTAAAGTAACGAAAGCTTTGTGGTCATTCTGCCACATCCGACCTAATTTACATTTTTACCCGCCTTAGGGTGGGTAACAAAGTAAAAAAGTACCGGACTGTCTGTCTGTATGTCATTCAATTTATGCGAACCAACATATCTTTAATAAAAACTTGTCCTATTATAAAAATTGAATGGCAAGTCATTAGCCCATTGTTGGTGGAGGTTAGGTGATAAAATCTTACATATTAAATTAAAAACCTTAATTTAGCGTACCCTTGAATTTTTAATAGCCGCTTTGCGGTGCTCCGCTCATTTTCTGAAGAAAAATCCTCCTCCTGTATATAAACCAGGTAGAGGTCCAACTCGAAAAAATTTCTGGGTCACGTACAATCCGAATTAGTATAAGTTTCAACCTACCTGATGACATTCTGGTCAAGCCACTAAAATAGTTGTACGATGTACACACCTCCTACAATCCACCACCATTTACACCTTGCCAGATATTTTTGTGTAAACTCCATTTGTATTTATCAGCTATAGATTTAAACAGTTTTGTAATTGTTGTGACAATTTTTGTCTAAATGTGCCAATGAAGACATTCACAAGATTGAAACGATCTGATGGTTATATGTGTAAATTTTGGTTTGACAATTATATATTTTAGCTTGAATAACTTGTGTTTTATACAAGTGTTGATTTTCATCACGTTCGATTACCACAAAATATCGGTCAATGCAACCAATTTTTTACATAAGTTAATTATAAAAATAAGGTACTTGCGAAGGACCACATTATGACCATATTTTTGTAAAAAAAAAAAAATAATAATAAAAAAAAATAATTGTTGTTGATGTTTAAAGTTTGCAACTCCTGTTTAACAAGACATCCCTGGGATATCGTTTTGCCCAGATATTATCTGTCCATAATCGTTTGATCATGGTTACCCCTGTGGCTATACCATTTTGGGTGCCTCATTGGGTCATAAGGATGGCCCCAGTTAAGGATGGCTATGGGGCCATAATTTTTTTTTTTTTTTGCCCTATCCAGTTAGGGGCATCTTATGGAGCTATAATTTTTAAAGCTTTTAGCTCTTATTAAAAAATGTTAGATTTATGTAATTAGATATGAATTTATTTACGTCACACCAGAGGATGTTTCAGTGAATATATTCAAATTATTTATAATATTTATGGTGTATTAATTTTGAGTTGCACTATATCGGAAATGACTCTTAGCCAATTGGATAGAGCGCCAGACTGACGACATACTGGAGATACTGGGTTCAAATTTCGCAGGGATGTTATAAAATTTCTAGTACTATAATATCGATCTTAAAATTTCTGCTGTAGCTGATTATACATATGTCTATTGTAACTCTTCATTATTTTAAAAATGTACATTTTAAGCATCCAGAATATGTCCCTAAACCTGTCCATAACATATCCCTCTGGACATTAAAAGGGCGGACATTGGGTCAGCCATAAGACATCCAAAAGTAAAAATTCTACCCTCCACAGGATGTACCAATCAAGGCCTGTAGAATAGAGAGGTGGTGACAAAAGGGTGTTTTTGCGTTCGGTTTTATTCGGCTACCTTCGGGCTGTGACGTCACCTGACTTCCCGACTACCACCTTCTTATCTACAACCTTGCCATAGTTCTTTAGATTAGCATTCATTTGCTATTAAACTCTCACTGCTTGAACATCTCCCCATCTCTATTTCTTACTATTGTCTATTTTTATTTCCTATTATTGCTATTTTTCTTTATTTCTGGTTGTTTTGTTGCTGTTGTTGTTGGTTATTTCGTTTTCTTTTGTTAATAATTGGTTTTTGTTTTTGATTGTTGGTTTTTTGTTTTCGATTGTTGTTTTTTTTTTGTCGTTATTGACTGTTGATTTTTTTTTTTTTTCTCATTGTTGGTTTATTGTTTCTGGTATTGGTTAATGGTTGTTGTTGTTTTTTTATCTTTGTTGTTTCATCTTGTTCCTTGTTACAGTACTTTCTAATTGAAGAAGTACATTTTCTTTTTGTTCATTTCTGTTTTTTTTTTTAAATTATTTACTGTCATTATTTATAACCAAGTATAATGCCGGGAGCACGTTGCACTGTGGCATGCTGTAATAACAGCTTTTATAAAACACGGTCATCGCAATCCACGGCTCACATTCGCTATTTTCGATTTCCTAAAAATGATGCCATAAGGCGCATTTGGATTCAGCGTTGTAGGAGAGATGGGAAATGGAATGCTGAATGGTTATACGTATGTTCAGAGCACTTTACCGACAGTGATAACCTTAATAAACCACGCAAACTTAAGCCTGATGCAATCCCTTCCCGTAATATATATAATAATCCGGACCAAATTCAAACTACAAGTCGCGATTTACGGATGAAAAAAAGGGAGGATTCAAAATTAGTATTATCCATCTTAACAGAAGAAACTGGGGTAAAAGATATTGACATAGATGATGCTACTCCTTTACAGACTGACTCAACAACTTATGACAATGACCAAAAACTCCACCACTTAATAGTTGAAAATAACAATTTGAAATTGCGCATCCGTGAACTTGAGCTAGAAAACAACCAATTAAAAAAACAATTGAATCATGTAAACAAAAGAAATAAAAAAACAAATAAATCCTACATTAATAATAAAAAAGCGTTGGTTGTTTTAACACGAAGTCATCGGCAAACAGCTCTGAAATATAAAAAGCTTTGTAATGGTCTCAAAAAATGTCTAACTCCTAACCAAATTAAATTACTTTGTAATGGTAAAAACCGAGTTCGCTGGAACAAACAGGATATTGCTACGGCAATTACTATTCGATATCTTGGCAAGAGAACATATTTTTATTTAAGAAATAAATTAAACCTCCCACTTCCCAGCTTAAGAACAGTACAAAGAGAAATTTCTAATTTGAATATAAATTTTGGCATTTTAGAATCTGTTTTAGACATGATGAAACCAGCTTCAGCTACTTTTCAGGAGTATGAAAAATTAGCTGTTCTGTGTTTTGACGAAATGAAAGTCAGTACTCAATATGAGTACGACTTAAAACACGACACAATATTGGAACCGCATAGCCAATTACAAGTTATAATGATTAGAGGATTATTTTCGAGTTGGAAGCAACCCATATTTGCAGATCTAGATACGAAAGTCACGGTTAGTATTCTTTTGCGAGTCATTTCTAAAGTATACCAGTCAGGATTCACGGTCGTTGCTTGCGTTTCTGACATGGGTGGAGGAAATGTGGGCTTGTGGAAACATTTAGGCATTTCAAATGAAAAAACATGGATATTACACCCGGATGCAGATTCGAAAATTTATTTTTTTGCTGACTCACCTCATATTCTTAAGCTTATAAGAAATTGGTTCATTGACACAGGCTTTACGTCGAAAGACGGTACACTAAATATTTCAATTGATCCGATAAGGCAGATGTTAGACATGGATAAAGGAGAATTAAAGTTGTGTCACAAATTAACTCCAAACCACGTAGATTGTAAGAAAGCACAACGACAAAATGTGAGATTAGCAGCACAGCTACTCTCACATACTACAGCTACAGCAATTTTAAAACACGTCCCTCAAAACAATAATATCCCATTCAAAAATTCCGTTACAGATACCGCTATGTTTTTAGAAACTGTCAATAACTGGTTCGATTTGATGAATACCTCTGTCCCAAAAATCAATGATTTACCGGCGAAAAGCGGATACGGATTGTTTCCAAAAGAGCAGAATATTATTTTAGATAAAATGTATAATTTGATTAACAATTTAATCCCAAAAAATAAGAGAAATAATGCCAGGCCCACATTATTAATTAAAGGAATAAATATTAATATTAATTCGTTGAAGGGGTTGTATTCTGATATCTGTAAGTCACATGACATGTCGTATTTATTAACAAGCAGACTGAATCAAGATTGCTTAGAAAATCTATTCAGCCAGCTTAGATCCAAGGGTGGATTGCACGATCATCCTGCTCCACTTGACTGTTTATCTAGATTGAGGCTAATAATATTAGGGAAAAATCCAGGACTGGTACAGTCACAGGTCAATTCAAGAAGTGCAACAGATGAGGAATATTTAACGTGTAGTGTCATAAAAACAGTTTCAGAGAATGCCAGTGATAGTGATCCCGTTGAACATAGTATGCAGAATGAGGTTGAAGAATTACAAAGCAAATTATTATTAGAAAATCACGTTGAATGGCAGAACTTTAATGAATTTTCAGAATTAGAAAACGACTCCTTAGAATATTTGGCGGGTTATATTGCTAAAAAATTTATTAAATGTCATCCACATTTAGGTGAACATACTTATAAAGAAATTGAACCTGCTGAAATAGCATCCTCTTGGGTTAGTCAACTTTCTTATGGAGGCCTTATAAAACCATCTCAAAATTTCCTTAATTCAATAAAAAATATAGAAAAAACGTTCATATTATTGCAAGGAAATAAATTTGCTATTAATAAAGGTGCGATAAAAACGGTTAGTAACAAAATATCTGAAACCCACCCAACAATTGATTCGGCAGTAATTTCTTATTTTGTGAAAGTGAGAACGTATATTAGGCTCAAATATCTCAATAAGCAGTTATTTTTTGAAAAAAATGAAAAACTAAAATCATGCAAAAAGAATATAAAAACTCTTACGTAAAACTATATGCCATAAGTTTTATAAATTAGTGGAAAACATAAAATATTACAATTCATTTACTAGAGTTCACTTTTTAACAGTAGTTTTAATCTTTTAAATTGCTTTAATCTAGGTATATTAGATTATTTATTAACATTAAACGATAAACAATAATCAAAAAATAATAAAAAAGTGATAAAATAATCGAAAAGTGATTCCCCAATAATCTTTTATTAATTTTATATTTATAATAAAGAGTCAAAGGAAGGTTCTCCGTTTTACGTGATAACTAATACCATCTTTATTTATTTTATTGTATTTTTTTTATTGTATAACATAACAGAAAATAATGCTACAAATTAACTAGTTAATGATATAAATAAAACAGTTAAAATATTCGGCTTGGGGGTAACTTTATTTGGTTAAATAAATGAAAAGTATGTTAAAAGTGCTATACTAGGTAGGGTAGAAGAGAGCTGTAGGGAAGTCGAGTGACGTCACACCAGCCTAGTCTATAGGGACGGGCCCGAAGGCCTTATGTCACCACCTGTATATTCTACTCATCTTGTGTACCAATGGACCGAGTGACTGGTCTTGTGGATATCCTAGGGACAAAGTCGTGCTACTTAGGAAGCAATCTTTATCCTTTTTATTTGCATGACTAAATGAATTTATTCATATTATCTATCTATATTATTAAAATAGTTTTGTAAACAAACGAGTTCAGTGAGAGTGCTGTACAAAACTGTGTGAAAGAGCGAGTTAAGAGAGAAGGGAGGTTAGTCCCGGGGGGGAAAAGAGGGAGCTTGAGAGTGACATACTAAACTCTGTGTAGACAGAATGAGGGGGATTAGGGGGGTAAGAGAGAACTTGAGAGTAGGTATGTAAGAAAGTTAGAGAGACAAGGAAAGGGATAGTAGTGAGCATACCCCCATTAACAACCCCCGTTTTTCAGGGGTTGACGAGCGAAGCTAGTAGGAGGCGTAGCCCCCTAGTTTAATATGATAAATGTTTATCATATTATATTATATGTTTATCATATTATATGTTTAGTTTGTTTATTATACATACTTAAACATATAAGTAAGCATAATAATTGCATTCAATTATTTTAATTTTTTTCAGGTTAATTGTCTATCTGTCGATTCCATTCCTAATGGACAGTTAAATACAACAGAAGATATCACGTTTAGAATTTTCCAACATAAAGAGAATCTATTAGAAGAACTAGACAAATGTTACAACAGGTTATCACATGCTCTTCACATATGGAACTTTGACGGTTTAAAAGCATGTCGCAGATTGTCTGTCGCACTTAATTATAAAGTGGAAGAAATAAAAGCGAGCTATTCCCGCAAATACAGGAATGTAGTTCGGAAATCACAGCTGTCGTTGATGTGGGCCATTGAACTTTGTAAACAAGGGAATCTTGATGAATCAACCGATGTAACAATTTTTTGTAAAAATGATTTATCCGATGACATCACAAATATATTCAGAACTTTTTATAAACAAGTCAATATGTACAGTAATCAAGTTGACCAACTTATAATAAATTTGCAGAAAACAGCAAAGAATTGTTTGCAGTCATGAATTATAAATATAAGCAAAATAATTATTAGAAAAAATAAAAATCTCTTCTGAAAATTTTAAAATCCTGGGTCATAAAAATAATGTTAAAAAAACGAAGAATATTTGAAGCATTCCATATATTTAAAAACAAAAACAACACCGTTCAATATAAAACAAACTCTTGTAAAATTAATAAAAACAACAACGCTATTTTCAAGAACTTAAAATAATAGTAAAAGTTAGGCAAAATAAATTCAAAGCAAAAACATTTTTTTTTTTTTAATAACATTAAAAAAAATTAAATTTATGATGAAATTAAACTTATATAATAAATTGAGACCAAAACAAAATGAGAATATAATTAGAGTATCAAATCAAATTGATAAATAATTTTGAATAAATTAAAAATATTAGAATCCAAATATGTAATAAAAAACTAGAAGTATAGACCTTCAATAAACTAAAGTAATGCAAAAATGTCATAAAAATTTTACCTACTTCAACATTAAGATTTTCTTCAGTTGATGCCTTAGATTATAAAATTCTTCTAGTTAATGATCTTTCAGGGATTTAAATTTAAAAAAAAAAAACTACTATTTTTTTATTATAATTTTTTTTTTTTTTAAAGCTGTATTTTGTCCTGACCTGGGCATCTTCAGACCTTATCTGAATTTTACAATGATGACATTTTATTAACTTGTGTCCTAAAAACAATAATAACGTAATTATAATATTTATTTTAACATATTTTAGTTATTACTCATTTCCCTTAAGTTAGTTAAAAAACAGTTAAACTAAATACTAAAACAAAAATATCATCCTAACTTTCCAAATATTGTAATAGGTATTACATATTTGTATAATAAATTTTTATCATCTTGATTATTCTTATTTATAATAATATTATCTCTTGAATTGTATTGTTATCCTATTTATTTCTTTATCTTTATTCTTAAGTTTAAGTCTTTATTTAGTTTAAATTTAAATGTGGTTAAGAATAAAAATTATATCTTTAAAAAAATGAATAGTTATGTAACTAGGCTGCAAAATGGAATTTTACTGACAAATGATAAGGTTAGCGAGGATATCCTTTGAAAATTTACTGCCGAGGCAGGTAACTTTCATAAAGTGGATAGCAAACTAAAACTATAACAACACTGAATCAATTACAAAATATACAATACACGCAAGTAAGAATTTGCATTATCACTTAAAGCTGCAGTGTTGCCAGTTTTAATTCTTTATTTTATTTTTTGTTCGAAGACCTACTATTCTTTGGACTTAAATTTTTCAAGTGACAGTCAAATTTATTATTATGATTATTAAAAAATTGCTGCATCGAAGCTTATAGACTATATTTATAATTTTATATGATAAGTAAAGAAAAAAATCAGTGAGTATAAGTTAATAAAGTTTTAC
>KZ651638.1:333619-346503 GCA_001010745.2 Gerris buenoi
TAAAGGCCGATTTACACGTATTAAGTTGTTAAGTGGTTAACTAAATTTTAACTAAATTATAAGTGACTTAATGCGTGTAAACACTGAATTTAGTAACAAGTTGCAAGTTAAAATTTAGCGAGCAACTAAACAACTAAAATAGAAATTTTTCTATTTTTCTGTTAAGTAGGTGGGCGTGGCTAATTACTGGACATGCGCATTTAGTTAAATGCACAAGTTTGTCGGAATCTCGCTTATAGATTTGCAGATCTTTGTTTATATATTTTTTAAAAAGGTTTTATTCGACAAAAATTATATATTTTTTCCAAAAACATACTTTATTTCGTCTAAAATCTAATTTAAAATAATTTTTAAGACAGTATTTATGACTTGAACACATTGTTCAACGTCCATTATTAGTGAACTAAACAGCTTAACTAAATATTAAGTGTGAATACATGTAAACGCTTTTTCTAAATTAAGTTAAAATTTAGTTAAACACTTAACAACTTAATACGTGTAAATCGGCCTTTATATTGTGACCAATTGCAACACTGCTCACAGTGTAACCTTGTTTGTATTGTAACCTTCAAGATTTAGAGTCTTGTCTTTGTGGCATCGGAATAACTTTGGGAGTTGGATAGGACTGTTTTTACTGCGCATTTAGCAATAGCCTTTTTTTTAACCAACTCTACTACGAACAAGGATCTTATAAAATAGGGATGAAGCACTAAGCTTACCTCCATGGTATAAAAGTATCGCCAAGAACTTATAAAAAATTTAAATAATATCTCTACTGCGCATGCTCAGAACTTTTTAGGTAGGATGAATTTCTTACCGACTGTTATCCACTGTTTATTTCAAGGATCTTAAAATAGGGATGGGGAACCAAGCGAAAAAAGTGTCGCCACGAACTAGGAAAATCTACTGCGATAGATTACCTTCCTGTATGGTTATAACTATAGAAGATGAAGAAGAATGTGAACAATTTGATTAGGTTATGCTATTTTTAAAACTTTTTTTTTTCACTCGCTTTTCATATTTATAATTTTATAAATATGTATAATATTTAAGTTAAAAATTTTTAAAATTTTATGAATTACATTTTTTTATATTCTCAATAATGTTTTTGAAAAGGTAAACTGTGACAATTTTGTAGAATAAATTTATATTCTGCAGTAGAAATAACCCGTTTACAAATTAATTATTGGTAATTATTCGGTTATTAAACACTATTCTAATAATTAGATTTGATTAATATATTAAAGTGACAAAGTAAATTAAAATAATTAACCTTTAAAAATTGAAAATATTTTATTAAAAGCATGATGTAAAAAAATGTTGGATTGTAACCTTTCATTCAAAATAAACAATNACACATTTTTAAGTAATTTTTCAGTAGTTTTTGCTACTAGAAAGTACTATTTAACACGTAAAAAAGTACCACTTAAGTACTATTTAAAAAAAAATAAAAAATAAAATTATATTTTTTCTTCCGAGCTTACCGAAGGTAACGGAAGCTATGTGATCGTTCTGAAGAACGACATTTTTTTATGTATCTGAAGAGAAATCCGTTTTAGACATCAGGGAAAATTTTTGGTCCCATGTCTGTTTGTCGGGCTGACACTCAATTTTTACGAACCGCCATATCTTAAAAACTACGCGTCTGATTTAAATGAGATTTGGGTGGTAAGTCGAAAGTGGCACGCAGATAGCCCCAGATCAATTTCAACCATCTGCGTACCTTAAATTATGATAAATTAAGACATTAATTCATCTAAAAATAAAAACAATTTTCACAAATATAAAAAACGGGGTGAAATTAGATAAATTTGACAGTTAAAAACGCATAAAATCGCGAGGAAGCTATGTCCCACAGTAATTGGCAGTCTATTTTTCATCAATTCAAACATAATGCGCATGCCCCAAGTCGCTATTTTTTTATTATTTGTCTATTTTTTATTTGTCTATATTTTATTATTTGTCTATTTTTTTATATTTTTTACTATTTGTCGCTATTATTTTTTTTTAGCCCCAAGTCGCTAAATAACGGTGGGGGGTACAGGGGTCCTTCCCCTGAAAATTGTTTAAAATTTAATTACCCAAATATGAGTTTTAAGGATTTCTGAGGGCAATTTTTTGAAAAGATGTTTGGTAGGGTCGANGGTAACCTATAACCAAGAGGAAGGTAATTTGTCCCATGGAGGTGACATTTTACAAATCTCCATGGGGTCACTTTTTTGCCGCTTCCCTCTATCTAGTTTATATAACATCTTTGGTTCCCTCACTATCTATACTCAAGGATCTTATTTAAAGCGGATGGAAAGTTAAGAAGGGGTTTAAGGCAAAAAAGTGACCCCATAGAGGTAAGAGAAATTGGAGAAAAAAATCATACTGCGCATGCTCCACGACCTTTGAACTAGGACAAATTACCTTCTTTGATAATTTCAAGGTTTACTTCTGGTTAATTTTGAATCAGGTTATAAAACCGCACAGGAGAATATCGCAAGGGAAAGTACAACGCAATCTGTTGATTGTTAATAACCTGCCGCACGTTTCTTGGTAACCTATAACCAAGAAGAAGGTAATTTGTCCCATTGGAGCTCATTGCTCATATTTTACATATCTTCATGGGGTAACTTTTTTTCCGCAACCCTCTATCCGCTTTATATAAGATCCTAGGTTGTATGCCTACGTTGTATACCTAATTAAAATTTTAAAAAAGTTATTAAAGATTATACTGAAAATAAACCATGTTTCTTGCGAGCAACAAGCCCGCAACACACTGTGGGTTGTGATGATGATTTAATCTGGATAGTGTCTTCCAGATGTCGTCGGAGCTCCCAACTCGTTTGCTCCCAACTCCCAAGTTGAGTTTGTTGTAGGTTAGATCGATAGTTTCGATGTTTCGATACATCGGTGAAAATCCTTTACGTTACGGTAAACAACCAATAAACAATTGAATATTATTTGAATGTCTGGGGGGTATTTACGCAGATACATAAAAAAAGAAAAACGAAATTTTAGCGGAGATAATTATTATAAAGAATAAAGAAATTGTAGCCACCCAACAAAAATGAAAAACTTCCCAAAATGTCAATAAAAGTCGATGTTTTCGATTTCGATATATCGATGTTGGGATCCCAACCCCAACCAACCAATACTCAAAACTCAATACTCAATACCATAGCGTCAAACAAATTCTAGCGATTTAAGTTAAAGCCGTATTTATTCTTTTCTTCGCGAAAACTGTGTTTATTGTATTATTTTTATAAGTATAAATGCATTTTATATAATTAATTAAGTGTGTTGTGTTGTAAGTTTATTTAAAACTTAACTTTGTTTTAAAATGTTAATTCATGTTAGCCGGGTTTTATTTTTAACCTTAGTTTTTTTAAGTGATTTTTACTACTATTTCGTAGTATTTATAATATTTTGATTGTTATTATTATAGTTTTTGTATTGTTCTTATGTTGATTTTAGTTGATCGGTTTGCGGAAAGGTCGATAGAAATATGGCAAATCAAAATGCCAGACTCTACGTTGGAGGATACCAGAGTAATTCGACAACGGAGAAACTGGAAGAAATATTTGGCAAATACGGACCTATATTAGGTAAATAATTGTTTGTGCTAAAACTTTACTACTTTATTGAACGATATACATATATGCTTTTCAAACGTTAAGTATTACAACTAAGTTTGAACAGTTCGGTTTTGGCAACCTTAGTTGTACTAATAACACAATTTATTAGTTATTTTGTGTTCTTTTGACAATAAACGGGTCAATATCTCTCTTTAAGTTTTCTTCACTGTAAATAAATATGACAACATTTCTGTACTAACAAATATCTAATAGTCCAGGAGATAGCGTGCAAAAAAGTGTCTGACTAACAACAAGCTATAATTTTGTGTATAAGTAAATGTTTTGGTGCCTTTTAAGAATATATGATCGGCCAAGATCATTTGCGGGACATAGCTTGGCAATAGGCATTTGAAAAAAACAAACCTTTGGAGAGCGGCCATGTCCTGCCTTTTTTTCTTGGAAAATATGATTTTCATGATCCTGAGTACTAACTTAGTTAGTAAACCAATAATCAAGTTGTTAGTATTTTGTCACTTAATAAGTTAGTTAGTCTAATATTAAAACTCGAAATCAAAGTGTTCCCCTGTCAAGGGAAAAACTACCATAAACATGATTTTTTGTCTACTAACTAAGTTTGTACTTAGGATCATAAAAATTACATTGTCCACCATTAAGGGTTGGACATGGCCGCTCTCCACCGGATTGTTTATTTTTTCAAATGCCTATTGCTAAGCTATGTCCCGCAGACGAACTTAGCCGCCCATATATTCTTAAAAAGGTACCAAAACATTCACTTGTATACAAAATTCTAGCTTGATATTGTCAGACACTTTTTTTGCACGCTATATCCTGGACTATAAGTTATTTATTTATTTTTTTATCTCTCTTACCATATTACGTATTGTTTATTTAGTTATTATAGAATAGCCTTCAAATACAATTTTTTAGCTCACTACTCACTATTTTATTCTATTCTTATCACTATAGTGACAAAGGGAGGTTATCACTCTTGTGTGTATAAGTTATATTTCACCCTTTATGACTCTTATTTACTTTAGGACCCCCCTTTGGTTCTAAACAATAGTCTGCCCTACAAAAGACTCAAAGGTTTGTGTGTTTGTCTCCCCAAGACATTGAAACACCTGGGACAGTTTTATTACGCTATTTTAACATCTTATCATGTATTAGACTAAATCTGATACAGAATACTGAAGGACAAAAAGTTCTACGGCTTCCTTAGCTAATATTTAATATTCCTTTGATTAACAGATAATTAGACTAAGGGATATTATCACATTAGTACACACTATTATGATATTTTTTCCCATGGAGTGTGCAATTGCTTACTTCGTGCTGTAATAAACTCATTGATAGTTTAAAAAGGATTTGTGTCTGTCAAACTGTATTAAAAAAAAAAAAAAAAAAAAAAAAAATTAGATAGAGAACTTTCCTGTCAACGTGTTTGTCGATTGACATTACTGCGGATATCGTACAAAATGGTTCTTTGTTGTTTGACATTACTGCGGATATCGTACAAAATGGTTTTTTGTTGATGACATTACTGCGGATATCGTACAAAATGGTTCTTTGTCGATTGACATTACTGCGGATATCGTACAAAATGGTTCTTTGTTGATGATATTACAGCGGATATCGTACAAAATGGTTCTTTATTGATTGACATTACTGCGGATATCTTACTAAATGGTTCTTTATTGATTGACATTACTGCGGATATCTTACTAAATGGTTCTTTATCGATTGACATTACTGCGGATATCGTACAAAATGGTTCTTTGTTGAATGACATTACTGCGGATATCGTACAAAATGGTTCTTTGTTGAATGACATTACTGCGGATATCGTACAAAATGGTTCTTTGTTGATTGACATTACTGCGGATATCGTACAAAATGGTTCTTTGTTGAATGAAATTACTGCGGATATCGTACAAAATGGTTCTTTGTCAATTGACATTACTGCGGATATCGTACAAAATGGTTCTTTGTTGAATGAAATTACTGCGGATATCGTACAAAATGGTTCTTTGTCAATTGACATTACTGCGGATATCGTACAAAATAGTTCTTTGTCAATTGACATTACTGCGGATATCGTACAAAATGGTTCTTGGGTTAGTTAGCTCCTTACGATGAACAGTTTGTTCATCGCTAAACATAATTTCCAAAGGCATGCTATTTAGAAAACATACTGTTAACACTAAACTACGTTCTACGTAAAAGCAAATTGAATATATTTTTTATAAAATAAATTTGTTGATTATTTCTCATTTGCAGAAATCAAGAGGAACAGGAATTTCTCGTTTGTCCAGTATGGCGATGAAGGTCACGCTCAAGCAGCCATATCTAATGAACATGGAAAAAGTTACTTCGGTAAAATTCTAGGTAAGTTTTATCTTCATCATTTTTTTCATTTAGGTACTCTTATACGGAGGTATAAATAGAGATACAGAATTATTTGGTTTTTTTTGGATCATTCAGGTGAGTAAAGAGTAAAATTAACAATTGGTTAATTAAAAAAGGTTATATTACGGGTTGCATAAATTGGGGTTTTTGAGGTTCTGATAATGGGGGTTTTCGAGGTTTGGATTATTGGGGTTTTTGAGATGGTGATTGCTGATTATTGGGGTTTTTCAAGGTTTGTATTATTGGGGTTTTCGAGATTCGTATTGTAATGTTAAAAAGTTACTGAATCGGTCGCATGCTGTTTATACTTTGATTTGAGCATAGAGTCTTAAATTTTGTCACTAAAACGGTGGGATTTCCTCTTATTTGTAAACTATACTAGAAGGTTTTTTGTGAACACATCAGTGATATAGCGCTGGATGGGTGATTTTTCAGGCAATAAGGACAGAAAAAGCTTTCTGTTAGCTAAGACTGTCCTCCCCGCTCCCATTCTACTAATTGTTTCTTTTTACAAAATTCATATGATAATTAACTGTGTAAATAATTGTTAATAATGTTACAGATGTGCAGATTGCCAAACAGTCTCGTCCTCCTATGGGAGATAGAGATAGTGACAGCAGAGATAAGGATAGGTAAGTAAATTATTTTATGTTTGAAAGTAATGTCAGGTTAAATTAGGGATGGGATAATCTTAAGCAATAAGAAACTGTTTAGCAGTCCGGCAGGTAATTATCAGTTAGACAATCACAAATGTTCCAAAATAAATATGTCAAATAGGGAGTTAGCTCAAATCATTTGGCCCGACCTGAGGTGTTAACCCTGTCCACACAGAGCACGAACAGAGGATGTGCTCACTTTGATGAGCCGACAACGCTCGGATCGGATTTAAGTCTGCGGTTCCATTCGGCTCGCCCTGTACACATCTGAGCAAAACGAGGCAAACACATGACCATTCGGGCGAATGCTCAAGTATATCCCCGCCCTTAGACTAAGCATCTGAAATGAACTTGCTTCTGTCGAAACATCCATGGCAGATCATATTTTTGTTCCCATTTTTAAACAAACACTTAAAGACATTAAATATAGCTACTGGAGCAGATGTGCAGATAATTTTAAGTGCATTTAATCTTCATTTTGCATTTGCTGTCGAAGGAATTCACACTAAAGACTCATTTCTTCAAACTGGATAGGCATTATCTGTCACAGATGTATTAAGAATAGGGGAAATTTGTTGAAATAGATACTACTATAGTCTCTTCAATTAAATTCTCGTGAAGAGTGGTTGAGTCGATGACAACCTTACTAAAATGGTTAATGAAGGTTAGGATAACGTAGAGATAAATAACCTTTCACTTAATAATCTTTTGAGCATCTTCTAGGAATCATTGGTGGATCCCCTCAAAGGGCTGCTTACCTGTCTATGGCCATGATTTGAGACATGACACTTTTGTTGGGTTGATGTATTTTTATATGATGATGTTCATGGATCTGACCGAACTTCCGATGATTAGATCTTTGAGCTTAATTGACTATTTCTTTTTTTTTGTTTATTAGAGGAGGCATACCTAACTTGTTCCAAGGACCTCCGTTTGGAGGGTTTGATGGTAAACGAGATGAAGGTTTCAGAGACGGATCTCCTGGAGGCTTCCGTGGCAGACCTGGTGGTCCTCCTGAGGACAGGTAATCCATCCTCAATTTTCTTACTTATATACAGGGTGGGAGCCAGTGTGGCTTGCCACGTCTTGGCAGCATGTGGTAGTAGGGTTCGAATCCACACCTAGATGGTAGTACGGTTTAAACCCACACCTAGGTCCTTTGATTTAACCTGGCTCACTAATGATCATATCTTACTTGCTTTGGCGATGCATTATACTAAGGTATATGTGCATTTATTGGTTTTACGTCCCATACTTTTCAGCAAATTAAAGCATGTGTTACCGCCTAGAGAATGAAAACTGATATGTATTAAATAGCTGGAAAAAAAATGTTTGTTGAAAACTATAATTTAAAAAAAAATTCTTAGAAACTATACACCTTTTTCTTAACCAATTGTAAAATTTACTTTTATAATTCATTCATTTTCAAGACTTCAATTGACTCAAGCTGCCAATCAATTAATGACAAAAATAGCATTCCTCTCGAAAGTTTATTTTATTTCTTAAATTGATTTGGCCTTCTTCTATTAACCTAAGTCCACACTTGTATCAAATTCATGTATCGTAATATGATACAAAGCTGCAGACATAGCTTGAAGAAGTAAATGTTCAAAATTTTGTAACTTCTTTTTTAACAGAATTGAATTTTTTTTTGTTTGGGTTAATAATCCAGAAACCCATGCTTATTCACGTCTAAATTATATTTTTTTGATATATTTATGTTAATACTTTATTTTTTTTATTTTAGGTTTGACCAGCCATTCGGTGGGCCAGGTGGTTATGGTCAAGGCCCTCCAAGTTTTGACCGTGGTCCTCCAGGCCCAGGATATAATGGACAGGGTCCAAGAGGAGGTGGTGGTGGTGGTGGTCCTGGCTTTGGAGGACCACCAAGAGGTGGTGGATCCAGGTAATTATTTACTTTGTTATTATTTATTTTATGTACTTCTTCAGATTGTTACTCCCCTATTTATTTTATTTTTTTTTTAAGCTTATAAATGACTGACTAAATAACTATTAAAACAAAGGGATGTTTAGTCCAATGTACTTGGGACAAAGTACATTGGACCATTCTTCACTCATTGGACACCTTATTTAGATTGTTACTCTCGTCTGTTTCTTTTAGAAGAGGAGTAACAATCTAAAGTAGTGCCGATTTGTTGCTGTTTCAGTCCACAGCAAGACTTCAGACTTGAGAATTCTGGGTTTTACGGTTACAAATTGTGTCAAATACTGTTTTCAATGTTAAGGCTTATCCAGACTGCCGAACCGAACAGAGGAAACGAGCCGAGCATTGGTCTCTGCGCATGTCCAGTCTAAAGTGCGCCTGCTCATCTCAGACTGTGCATGTGCAGATTCTAAACCTTGGCTCTTTTTCCCTGTTCGGTTCGGCAGTCTGGATAAGGCTTTATAGGTCTTGAAGGTACAGAACATAGATATTGTGTATACTTATCGTTACCATGTTTTTATTTTTAGATATGATGACGGACCAGGTGGATTTAGGGACGGTCCTCCAGGTGGTGGAGATAGATTCAGTGGACCTCCTCAAGGTGGTGGAGGTAGAGGAGGATATGGTGGACCTGGTTCATTCAGAGGAGGTATGGACGGACCACCTGAGCATGCTCCGACCCAGCCTCCGGGACCTCTAGCTATTTCCCACGAGAACAGGACCAACGATGTCGAGATCATTGTTATCAACAAGGGTATCACGTAAGTACAAGAGACCTTATTTCTTTTCACCTAAAGCCCTATTCAACTAAAAAAGGGAGAGGGGGTACCTTTACTGTGCCAATGGTGCTACACTGTTGCTACAGTCAAAAAAGTAGAACTAATAGGGTAAAAAACGCCGCTTTTTTCTGACTTATACCCTACCTATTTAGGCACTTCTTTAGATTGTTACTCGTCTTATGTTAAAAACATAGGGGAGTAACAATCTATAGAAGTACCTCTTCTTATTGATTATCTCTTCTTCAGACTACTGTCTAGATTATTTATCTTAAACCTTTTGTCTCTGGCATCTTGGAAGAGGCATCTTTACTTAATGTGTAAGGAACAACAATGTTATCTTATCAATCTCAGGATTCCTGTTCTCTTATTTTAGCTTTTAAAAAAATCATTCTCCCTTATTCTCTTGTCTGTTATTTGTTTCTCCAGATTCTGTTGAAAAAAATGTGGTTAAACTATGAGAACTCAACTACCTCATTTTTTACTTTTCCTCACTACTAATAGTAGGAAAAGTATTGTTTTCACCAACATTTTTTTTTTTGAGATTTCAACGGAATTATCCGTTTTAGGTGTTTTTAAGACCTCCTGAGTGGTTTTCAGCATGACGTATGTATGTATGTTATCATCGTAGCGCCCAAGGTATTTAACCTAGAGAGTTGAAACTTGGCAGAATAATCAGTCCTAACCTGTAGTTGTGCCGCCCGGAAAATCAACTTTTTCCGCCATCTTGAACCCAGTTTGCTNAAAAAAGCAATTTATAAAGAGTTAAGGTTTACAAAAGAGGAATTTCCTTGATACGGGGTGTAAAATTAAGCATCCCCCCACCCGGGGGGGGGGGAGCCTCCCCTCCCAACTCTGTAGGGTTGGTTTAATTAGGTTCTGGACCCTTTACAAAGAGAAAAGGGGCTCCAGATTGAGAGTGAGGCGTAGTAAAGCTTACAATAGCCAGTGACTGGATGAGGGCGCACCAAAGGGTGGCTAAGCGATACCCTTGTGATACCCTTGCGATACCCTTGTGATACCCACACTATACCTTATTCTTCTTCCTAATTACCTTACCTTTTTTATACGTTCTCTCTAAGAGTGAGTGTAAATAATGAAACCTCTTTAAAACGGACAACTCTGCAGAGCGGACTGCACATTTCAAAGCTCAGATTTAAATAATTCTTTTAATAACTACTATTTTTATGTTATAGGCCAAGATTTTTTTTTTTTTTTTTTTTTAAATCTAGAAGGAAATAAATAAATTGCTCAACTTTTTTTAAAAATTTGCTGGTTGTTACTTGCCTTTTAAAATGTTTATTTTCTGTCTTGTGCCATAGGGATTACGGCGAATTTATAGAGCAAAAGCTGAAAGCTCTGGCATTCACTGTGGACTTGTTATTTCCTAACGAAGAGGTACCTCTGAGACGAGTACTGGCTAATATAGCTAGTCGTGGTACTCTTTACGCTGTGTTAGTAACACCGCAGCATAGGGAGAAGAGATCATTGACTTTGAACGTTCTACATGGAGCTCCTCAGGGTAATATATTTTTTTAATTAAATTCTAGAGGGCTCTGCCAGCTACTTCGCTTTGCTTGTCGGGACTTCTTTAGATTGTTACCCCCCTTATACAAAAAAAAAAAAAAAAAAAAAAACAGAGGGGAGAAACAATCTAAAGAATGTGTATGGAGTGTTTTCTTTAGACTGTTGCTCCCCTTATAAAAACAGAAGTGTAATGTTCCTTTGTCCCAAAGTACATTGGACTAAAAATCCCTTTTTTATAAATTCTTACGTAGTCAGTATCATTTATATCCTAAAAAAAACATAGGGGAGTAACAATCTAAAGAAATACCTGGTTGTCTACCCTTAGAAAACAGTCACTTCTTAATAAATTCATTGCTTGGCAGGTTATGGGCCCTTTCTCCGTCAGAGTCAAAGGGCAGGCCTAAGTGGAAGTCAAGGCGTAGAGCATTTCATTGATATTATGTATTAAAAGACAATATTAATTTATTATTGAATGGATACATTATCATTTAAATAGATACGTAAAAAAGTGCAACAAACTTACTCTGACTCTCAAAAACAATATTTGGCTTTACCCTGTATTCTCTTTCCATTCTTTTTATAAAATAAAGGATATTCTGAACCTTGTTTAGCATGGAGTTTAGTATTGGCACTCCTTTTGCTTGTTACTCTCTTTGTAAAAAAAAGGAGAGGAGTAACAATCTAAAGAAGGTGTATGGAATGTTTTTCTTTAGACTGTTACTTCCTTTATAAAAACAGAAGTGTGATTTTCCTTTGTCCCAAAGTACATTGGACTAAACATCCCTTTGTCTTAATAGTTATTAAGTCAAAGTCATTTTCATTCTAAAATAATATAGGGGTGTAACAATCTAAAGAAGTACCTTCAATCTAAAGAAAGAAAAATGGGTTTTTGTAGCTCTATTCTTTATTACCATGGTAGTGATGTGCCAAAAAGGTAATTTTATGAACAGCTCAAAAATTAATTTAAAATAAACCTGTTAATTTGTAGAAAGCTCATCGGCTATCTACTTCTTTAGAATTTTATGACAAACCAATGTTTAGGTATTAATCTCACAGCAATTCTTTAGATTGTTACTCCCCTTATAATAAAAAAAGGGGAGTAACAATCTAAAGAAGGTGTACGGAATGTTCTTCTTTAGACTGTTACTCCTCTTGTAAAAATAGAAGTGTGATATTCTTTTGCCCAAAGTTACATTGAACTAAACATCCCTTTGTCTTAATAGTTATTTAGTCAGTCATTTATATTCTAAACAAAAACATAGGGGAGTAACAATCTAAAGAAATACCAATCTATCTGTCTTGCTTAATTGCCCTGATAATATTTATGGTTTGTTTTTTGAACACAGAACATAGGAATATGTTGATCGACGATGCCGTTACCCTTATCTCGAGGAATTACGAGATGTATGTAATGCAGACGGCTGATAAGAATAGAGAATTACCACCTGAAGATATCAGATGCATGCTTCAACAGTTCATACAGGGAAGACATCTCAACGTACCTCAGTTAGACAAGGTAGACTCATTTTATCATGTAATTCTTATTTGACGGCTTGGCTCTTAAATCCAATCTTTCCGTAAATATATTATAGATTGTGCTAAATCTGATTATAAATTATTTTGTGCTTGCTTTACAAATGAGCGCCAGTTTAATTTGTGCGATTGTTGATGGACGTTGTAACTTTTTGTTTCAGCTATTGATGTACTTCACGCAGCAGAAAGCAAGAGCTGATCAGGATCCGTCTAATTCTGGGCCGCCACCTCTCATGCCTCCGCTATCTGGCCAGCCTCCGATGGCACCACCAAATAAAGGTAAACTAGGAAGTACTATTTAGCATAGAATCCTATAGAAATACTATAGGAACCTCTACGCATGGTTTTAGCTCTCTCTAGCTATTGTTCTAGAGATAATTGAGTGATTCTAGAGATAGTTTTGCTTTTATATATATATAAAGATAAATATAATTTTTTCATCTTTTAAAATAAATAT